>JAUTDX010004420.1:0-49717 GCA_030844895.1 Ambrosia x helenae
TCCAATAAACAGAACCCAAACATATCAATCACCCAACATAGTTTACAAGCCAATGGCATCTTATTTAATCAATTAGACTCCAAAGCAAAAAAAACTCCATTACTTAACCGAAAAACATTGAAAAATTGGAAATAAGTGATGTTTAACTTACCTGAGACCCATCCCATAGCTGACCCCAATAAACACTGCCAAATCCACCTTCACCAAGCTTGTTATCATAATTAAAATTGTTTGTAGCAGCATGTAACTCCTTTAATGAAAATATCCTCCATGTCGATTCTTTCTTCGCTTTCTCTTTCCTGTTCAATTAGCACAAGTTAACACACATAAAATCCCTTTCATACATTGTGTAAATTCAACTAATTAGCCACAGTCACAGAACCCTAAGCCACAAAATTTATAAAAAATTAAAAAAATGGGGAATTTACTAATTGATTACAAGTTTTATTGCTTTATTTTATTGGTAGTGAAAATTACAAGTTAATTATCAGAAATGGGGTGGCGGCGCAGCTGTTACCCGTCTAACTTCTATTTTGATGTAAGTTTCGTATTTTGTTTTAATGAAAAAAAAAACAATATATAATTCAAATTATTATCCAAAACTCAGTTAAACCACCTAAACCTCATAATCCAAAATCAAGAACCAAATTCAATAGCCACAAGTCAAAATCCATCAACCCACTAAACCCTAATTAAACATAAGTTTATTGGTAACATAAAGCTTTGCTTTTTTTAAACAAAAAATAGTAAATAAACAGTGGGGAAAAAAAGAAAAAAAAAATACCGATCGGAGCCCCTTGTGCAGCATAAGAAGGAGCGAAAATCCATACCCACAGAACCCTGAAAGATTATTGTATAACTCGAGCTCCAATCAGCAAACTCAACGGCGAAAGAGCAGAAAAAGAAAAGCCATGAAACAGTGAAAACGAAAGTTAAAAAGCGATTCCTTGTGAAGAAAGCAACCGAGTTACGTGCTGTTTTTTTAAGATTCCATGATGATAATAATCGTTGAAAACGTAAAGCCTATATGCTAGATGTTCGTTGGAAGCCGACTTTTTTTTTTTAGAGAGAAAGGAGATGAGTTTAAATGTAACTGGGTTGGTAGGGTCTTCTCTGACTACCAATTAATCATTTACCAAACGTTTGATTTTCAAATTAGCTTTTTTTTTTTTTTTTTTTTTACGGCTAACAAATCAATTCCGATTACCTTGAAGTATTCAAAAGACAAAAGAGTACCACCGAAAGTAATTTCACACCAGTTACGGGGGAACACCCGCCGCCCGAAGACCCACTGCAGTAAAACTCAGCTCACCAGTAGTATTTTGTTGCGGTGGGACTCGAACTCCCCATCTCCAATAAGGAAAACAAGGAGGGTCCACCATAAGGGATTGGCGCTTGAGTTCCCTTTTAAAAATACTCAGCTTAAAACGCAATTGTTCTTTAATGGAAAATTTTGCGCCCTCTACTCATACACCACTAATTCTAAATTACACCATTGTCAATATTTAAACCTTGAATCCTAAAAATACACAACGTGCCCTCACCCAGGGCCGAAGTTATCTTAAAATGCCTAAAGGTATCAATCCCAGCGAGTTTAATAGAGAACGTTAAACCGTATCTAATTACATGTCGTATACACATATGACATATCTTTAATGTATTTTATTTACGCGCTTGTAATAAATTTATCAAGAGAAATTTAGAGAAGAGAGATCAATTAATTAAAGAGTATATATATAAATATATATATTTTTAATATTTACATTTTGTGGAATTAAAAAGTGAGAAACAAGGAAACCATGACTTTTATATGTAAAAAACTTATAAAAGGTTCATTATTATGTCTAAAAATTGACATAACTCGTTTTTTAAACAAAATTGTTTTACTTTTGTAAATTTTTTTTTATAATATAGTATGTGTACGTGTATGTATATATATATACTAAGGGTGTGTCCGTGTGATGTGACGGGAAACACAGACACTGGTAATCACGTAACATGTTAAGTAAAACTGTAACAATACCATACTCAAATTAGTAAATAAAATGTTTGTTTTTATGTGTAATTCTTTAAAAAAATATTAATGTATAAAATATTGGTAATTATTGAAATTCTTAAAATTGTACCATAATGTATTAAAATTGGTAATTACTTTGAGTCAAAAAAATATTTTAAAGGATTATACCATATGTCTTAAAATTGGTAATTACTTAAAGTCATAAAATCGTGTAAAATTCTCTCTTTTTCCTCAGTTTTTTTTAACTAGACAAAATAAAATGCTTAGTTTAGTGTGTAGTTTTTTTTCATACGTAAGAATATCAAACATGTAACAAAACTTTAAAAGATAACATACATAGAAAATTAATATGGTGGTTACAACTGACAAAATCCTAGGTGGATACCCTATGAATGGGTCATATGGCACCCAAGTTTATTTATATAGCTTTCACACTAAAATACCAAATAATAAGCACAAAATACACCCGCATTCCATTATTGCAAACTTGTACACTAATGCGTTAATCGGCATTTGGCATACTCAGTTTTGGGTTGAAACTAGTTATGACCAGTGTATGACAATACTTGGGTCGGGTATGGAATGGCGTTTTGGAGATAAAGTGATCGGTTATTTCGGTTCTAGTTCTAGATTTGTTAGGTTTTGACTGGTTTGGGGTTGGAACCAGTTCCAAAATACAGGGTATGAAACTGACATATACTAAGTGGTAGGGTCGGGTACGGAACCAGGTAGAAATAGCCATGTTTTTTATTACCGGAATTCGGGTTTTTATTTGGCAAGGTTAGGATTTAATACTTGGGTGTTTTTTCTTTCTTTCTTAGTAAGCTAGTTGAATGATGAAAAAGTAGGATCACAAGTCCAATCTGGTCATAAGGGCCCTTGTAGATTATCAAACTCATCGAGTTATATTTCTCCTAACTTATTCTCTGTAACCTCTAGTGTTTCTGGGCCGGTTCCTGGACAGCGCTACCAGGCCCAACATGACTTAAATCAGTAATTTAAAGTTAAACATTACACAATGGTTTTATCTTTTTAGTGGTAAAATTGTTAATGCACTAAAAAAGATTATGGGTATGTTTGGCAAGGAGCTTTTAAGAGCTTTTAGGAGCTTCAAACTTTTAAGAAAAAACATATACTCAATAAAAAGCATTGTTTGGTTGAAGGAGCTGGAAGCTTTTAGGTTGGAGAGAAAAAGCTATATAATGAAAAGCTATTAGTACTAGCTTTTAAGAAAAAGCTCTACTAGCTATAAGCTTTTAATTAGTAAATGACACAAATACCCATTTTATTTTAAAAATAAAATAAAAACATTCTTTACAAGCTTTTAATTATGCCTATTTTGATCATTTTATACATTTTATTAAAAGCTTCAACTACTCTGCCAAACACCAAAATATATTTAAAAAGCTTCCAGCTACGAGCTTGTAGCTATCAACTACCAGCTAGTTTTGCCAAACATATCCTATACCGCGTATCACGATGTCTACTCACATCTTACAACATATAATCATCACGGACATGGCTGCCATATATCTTGCCTACCGTAAGGCGTCATGTATTTCATATTTTTGTGTAAAACTTCTATTGAGCTCGTATGTAAATAAGACATTTTTGGTGAAAAAGATTCGACAATCACATGAATGATAGAAAAACAATACCAAAGTATTGATTAAATTTTATGTAGGCCCCGCAAGCCCACAACTCCAATTATACTTTTAGATTATATATATATTTTTTATAGTGTGAGTGTCATTTTAATACAACTAGTGGCATTATCCGCCGCGTTGCGGCGGAATTTAGTTGACACATTTGGTTACATAATAACGTATTAGTTACCAAATATGACATAGCGTTCCGACATTTCAAATTCCAAATCAATTCTAAGTCAAGTTTCATACAAATGTCACATATAAAATAATGGAATAAGGTTCTTAACATAAACAGTATTTACAATTAATACTAAATTTGGTAGCACCACCTTCCCACACACATCTACCACAAACCCGCCACAACACTCCAACCAAGTCATCGTTGAACTTGGTGAAGCAACCATGTTCTGCCTATAGCCTGAGATATGTACATGAATAACTCGCTTAGTAGAATCCTAAAAGGAAAACAAATATAAAATAAGTAAATAAGGAGAAAGGAAATGTATGATTCATAATTGGGCATTACCCTTCAAACGTTACCCTTCAAATGAAAGCGACCTGCTTCGATATATCTAGGCCAATGTTCCTTGATGCCTCAATTAAATAATGAAGAACACTTGTAATATCGGAATTTGAAGAAGAAAGAACTTGCTACAATTATGTCGTATCCAATTATAATATCGGAATTTGAAGAAGAAGAACTTGCTACAAATCATATACCAATAACACCGAGCAATAATAATAAAAACTGTCACTTCTATTGCATATTAGTAGGGGACCAAGTTGACTGAGGATGCAAGATGTGAATCGTCGGCTCCCAATCGCCTACGTTCTCTTTTCCACTTACTTGACCCCGTTTAGATTAAACCATTGTCCCCAATCACCCTCGAATGTTGAAAGAATGGAGTCTGAATCGGTTACTGGTTCAAGAGGTTTGTTGTATGTTACCCGTCGATTTTCATCATGTATAGATGGTTTCCTTCCAGGTTTAGACGTACAACCTTTCCCTGAATGAGCAACTTCGTATAAACATATGTAGGCACCAGGAGTAAAAGTTAATTATGAGGACTTCATTATCAATGGGAGTAAATAATCAGAATTCAGAAGCTACTACACATATTTAAAGTATAACATCACGCGTGGAATTATATTGTAACGAAGCAAAACGCATGAAAAAGTAAATAGTTTCACTTTTCCCTGATTTTAGCAACTTCAGAATAGGCGCAAAATAGAAACATAAATTACAAGTAACATAGTGCATATTTAGCAACCAACACTATCTATTAGACTTATTTAACTTATAAATTGTTGTTAACATGGCACTGGTTGACAGCGATACCGTGCTAGCCACTATAAATCAGATGCTACAAGCTAAAAATGCATAAATTAAAACCTTATGTGTGTTTAAGAAAAAAACATTTATAAGTTTAAGACATGATTCTATTATATACATGTTACAAAGACACTAAATAACAAATATGATGCTACCTAATGAAAAGGTCTTTTTTCGCCACAATCAGTACTAAAATTTAAGTTGGCTTCTATGTTACATTATTATGCATATATTCAAGTTGGTTATTGAAATTGGGAATAGACGTAAAGTTCATTTCTATTTTGAACATACGTTGCTTTCCAAAATTCATTAAAATAAAGATATTTTGGAGATTGCATACTTCAACCTTTGTTTTCCATCGTAAGTCAATCTTGCGCATGCAAATGACCCATTTGACCCTAAAGGTGTAAAATAGTATGACAATTATGTTGATATGGTATTCCATTGTAACAGTTCTAAGATTCAAACTGTTAACAGTGTTAAATTTAAAAACTCTTTAAAAGCATGATCTTTAATTCTAGCAAAAAATGGTACCTGGTAGTAGTTCTTGATCTTTATCAAGGTTGTTATCGCCTAACAAAGAAGTTTCAGCCATCAGGACTTCACCACTATTTAGCTTGGCTGGTGTCTGAGCAGATGAACCATTTGGGACTTCTTCTGTCCTAACGGTTGCATCAGAAAATGTTTCAGTCCCAATCGGGTCCGGGTCACATGTCGTCCGAGCTATTGACTTCTTTAACTGTTTTTTTAGGCATCGAGAAACTTGGTAAGGTTCTGTTGTCTGATTTGAGTTCTTTTTCCCGATGGATCTGTATTAGCCCGTAATCTCTAGAATTTAAGTTTCGCTTGTTCTTGAATAGAGCTTGCCTTCCCAAATTATTAGAGTGGTGAGATCAATAAACCGAATAAGATTGCTAAAACACATATCAGTGAAGATTTAAACATCCAAGGCTAATACATGTTTATAGTAAACTGTTTCTAGCGCATTATATTACATTGCATTTGTGCAAATCAAAAACACATCACTCTACATTTAAGATAAACCACATCTTATAATATCCATTAGAGAACACTGAAGAAAATAATAAAGCGCGCCTAGGCGCAAGGCACATCAAGGCGCAGCCTAGGGCGCCTAAGGGCTTTGCGCCTACCCAATTTCCTAAAGGCGCGCGCCTCAGGCGCTTTTTTGGCAAAATTTCAGTTGCTTTTGAATCTGAGGCGCGCGCCTCACGTACACCATGTATTTTTATGTATAAAAATGTTGTACCTTGTTTTTCGCTTGTACATATAGGTAAAATCACATAAAACCTTATTTATAGCTATATTTAAGTTAAATGAAGCTAAAAAATCTTGGGATATACATAAAAAAATTATATAATTAGTGTGCGCTTCGCCCGACGCTCACGCTAACACCTCGTCGCTTTTGTGCGAGGCGCGCCTTTTTAAACCAAGTATTCATTGAACATAAACATATGCAACATTGAAGTATTAATCAACTCAATAAAACTCCAAATCAATTTCCAAGTTCTAACTTCTAACCTCAAATTCTTCAGAGATAAATACAATCCTTTAGCAAGCTTCTTCCTCACGGTTGCGAAGTCCATCGGATGCTTGATCACCTCATGATAATCAGGAAGCTGATAGTAAACACCAAATTGCTAATTAGACGATGATCAATCAGAATTTTGATACTAAGAATCCAGAGTAACTAAAAGCTACCTCCTCAGGATCAGCCGGCTCAGCGTAAACTCCATAAATATCTTTTCTGTCACAATTAACCAAAATTAATACAACCCATTAAGCCAAAACATTAAAACCAATGATACTCACTTGTGTAGCTTATCCAGGATCAACTCAAGAGTCTTCTTGTCCGGCATAGGTACCCTCTTCGGAGTATCCGACACTCTCCCTAATTAATATCCCAATGATCATTTAGTAAAATAACAAATTAAAATAATGTCGAAACCGAAACTATTAACAGAACCAAATTTAACCAGATCTTAAAAATAAAGCCTTACCTGAGCCTCCTTTAAAAACTCAGCTTGCGTGCGGCATTCACTAAGCATATTTTGAACCGCCTGACCTTCAATAGACATTCGAACCCATCGAGCACTAACCCTAGCCTGGAGCCGAACCAATGCCTGCATGTAGCGCAGAGTCACAGTAGCGTGTTTCCTAACCTGCCGACCTCGAACCAAAGCTTGCAGCCTCACTACTCCTTTCAAAGCTCTCAACGCGATAAGACGCCAAACCTAACTGCTTAGGTTGTACAAATTATGCAGCATGAATTGAAAAAAATTAAAAAGCGTAATAAACAAATAAGAATCCAAAGCAGGCTCAGAGTCGGGAAAACAACACCACTTTGGCTGCAGGGCAGGTTGCTCGAAATGAAGTGCCATCCTTGAACCCTGCCACGTCAAAACGGCAAGCACTTCAACTTTACACTCAGAGATACCAACTCATCATAGCCTTTACGGAAACCATAGTTCCCCAAACCAACGAAAATGGCATTCAATAGACAACCGAACCCGTAGAGCCCTGACCCTAGCCTGGACCCGAACCAGCGCCTACATGTAGCGCAAAGTCACAACATGCTGTTTCCTAACCTTCCGCCCTCGAACCAAAGCTTGCAGCCTTACTACTCCTTTCAAAGGTCTCAATGCGATAATACACCAAACCCAACTGTTTAGGTTGTACAAATTATGCAGCATGAAGTGGAAAAAATTAAAAAACGCAATAAACCAATAAGAATGCAAAGCAGGCTCAGAGTCGGGAAAACGAAACCACTTTGGCTGCAGGGCAGGTTGCACGAAATGAAGTGCCATCCTTGAACCCCGCCATGCCAAAACGGAAAGCACTTCAACTTTACACTCAGAGATACCAACTCATCATAGCCATGACGCAAACCATAGTTCCCCAAACCGACTAAAATGTCATTAAGTTTCAAGTTACTATATGTGAACAAATAATATAAAACTGTTAGTCATGCCGACAATGTTGCTAACCACTCCACTATAAACACTGTTGGTTATGTGTGTTTTCCAGCCTTCCGTTATTTCCACCCGACAAAACTTATTATCAAGGAATAAGTCATACAACCAGCAACACTACAAACCCTAACGGCGGTATGAGCTTTGTAACCGGTGGTGGTAGTAACGTTAACGTTAACGTTAATGTTAACGCTAACGTTATACCAAGTAATGATTCAACAGCAGTAGAGATCCAAAATAATAGCACATCTATCAAAAAGTAAATTCAATAAAGTAAAACTCACCAAAAACAGTGGGTTTTCAATGGTAAATCCCATAACAATCGCCACCGTTGTAACGTCCCGTTACTTTCTAGAATATTAAAAAGATATCAATAATAATAAAATATATGTATTATTAGCTTAACGATCTTAATCCTTTAACAATAATATCCTATTAACAAGAAATACTTTTTTTATCATTCACCAACTAATCAAATTATTTAACTACGCCATATAGTGACGTAGTGAGAATACACCGGATATTAAACGACTAGTCGATCCTAAACCTAACGAATTTAAATATATATATATATATATATTTCATTCCAATTACTCGTTTTGAATTAAGTTATATAAATAAATTACATGAAATAATTATTCTAATGTTTAAACGAGTCCAGTTCATAAACAAGACCCGAGTTGGTAACGGGTTCGTGTATGCGGTGTCCACCTAACCTATACACCAAACCCTACCTTTTTATTATTTAAACACCTTAAGTTACCTCCTATTTTCTTAATCCTTCTTCCTCATAACCCTAGCCACCACCAAACTTAAACCCACTTCAACTCCATACTACCCCTCTCCTTCTTCTTTATTTCCTGCACCTTCTACACACCCACACCATTAACAGCCCTGCTCTGTGTTCCGATCACACCTCAAGACCTCGGAAATCCGATTACAAGATTTGACAGCGAAACCATCAAATGAATCCCACAAAGTTTACAAAACACATATCCAGATCTCCATCACTGACTCCTTTCCTCACTCATATCAGCCCCGTTGGGTGTCGTCACCGCAAGAACTCCGGCGAACTCCACCGGTGACAGCCCTGTACCGATAAGAGGTAATGATACTATCTACTCATCCAGCACCTGTTTTACTTCTTGAATCTAACACTCTAAAGTCTTGATGATTAACTAATACCTCAAAGCATGAACTTTAAGCAAATGTTTAGAGCAAACTTATTTTATTGGCCATTGTTACTCTGTTCATTCTTGTCATCCCTTATAAAGGAGATGAGATGACAATAAATTGTTATTATTATTATTATTATCATTTTATTATTATTATTATTATTATTATTATTATTATTATTATTATTATTATTATTATACTACTATTATTATTTCATGTTGGTCGAAATGCCAAGTCCAACCCAGTAATCACTTTGTCCACTGTGACAAATCGTAATTTGTTAATTAACATTTTATTTATAATAAATTATTAATATACATTACCATTATATAAAACTATTTAATTACTATATTGAATACGTAAGTTGGTAACTTCAAGTTACATGTTTTTTTAGGACCATTTCTAAAATAAATGTATTATATTATATTGTCATAAAACAATCACTACGATGGTTTTTAAATAATTTGAGTATGTATTAATTTTCAAAGCGTATAAGTTCACTTTCATTTTAGTCTCTAAAAGTTAATCATTTTGTCATGTATAAAGCTTAGTTAGATCATGTTCAATGTTGTAAAGTTTGGACGATTGAATTTTGGGAAAATATAGACAACTTGAGTTGTCTGGCTTCTTACAAAAACTGAGGAAACTCTGCCCAAATTTTTAAAACATGTCGGGCATTTAAATCTATAAATTTGTACAATTATATCAACGCAACCTCGAATACTACATTAAAGCATATATTTTATATAACCATACATACGCTCATGCTTCGAGGAAACAAAAACAAGTCCTATCGGTTCGTCAAGTTATAAATACTTCAAGACACGTGTTTGTTTAATACAAGTCTAGGTAGTCGAATAAACTATCTTTAAAAACCAAGAAACAAAATAAGCTCATTTGCATTAGAATTTAAGACATCATTTACTTGTAATAGGACACAAGAGATTCAGTTAATCCAGCTTCAGACATTGTTTGCTATTCTTTCATAATGCACTCCAGGTGAGTTCATACTTGTCCCCCTTTTTATTCTTTATTCTTTGGGGCTCAACATGTATCACTATCAAAACTTAAACGATTTCATACTCTTAAACTATTATGCTCAATCTAAATGCTTATATGTTATGCCATGCTAGAATTCAAAGTCTTACATACAAATGTACGATTAGCCAACAACCCACCTTACATGTATAGCGCTATAGGTTGACACGCCGCCCCCTTTATGGGTCATGATAAGTTTAAAGTCTTTTGTGTTATCAAGTGTTGTTGCCGTTTGTATGGTTCTACGTGCATATGCCTATAACATGATGATTTGAGTAAAACTTTCTTATACTATGTACGCAAGTCAAAACTAGTATGCTCACCAATACTTTATGTGTTGACGGATATTTTATACATGTTGCAGGAAAAGCTTGATGAGACGATACAAGAAACATCACTTAGGATTTGGCCTTAGAAACAAACGAAACAATCTTTATTTTACTTCATGTTTGGGTTAATGTATTTTTCTCATGAACAAATTGTATACTTGTTGAATCTTAGATACGAATGAAATCTATTTTAATCTATTGTCACAATTTAGTGTTATGAAGTCTTTGAACAATCTATCACAAGTCTCACCTCGATGTTTCCGCCATCGGTTGGGGTGTGACAGATTGGTATCAGAGCCATAACTATAGGGAATTAGGAAAATTGCCATGATTGACCTAGTCTATAGTTAGGAACCTTTATTTGACTATTTCCTTTACATGCTTGAAATACTTGATTTTCCTACTTTTTTCATATTAATTTCATAAACTTTAAAGATGTATGCCGCTTTTCCTAAGGCAACGTATACTCCAATGCAAAGACACTCGTATTTCACAAACGAAAGAAACTCACTAAAATAGGCGCGAAACCCCTTACTTTGGTGACAACTTTCAATCCGTTTCATTCATTTTAATTTTTTTTTTGAAATTTCACCATCGAGATAGGAGTGATTTCCTTACCTTGATGACAAATTCACTCATCTCATTCTAGTGAAACCTTACCAAAGACTTAGGATTAACTTCCTTTACTCTATGGGTAAGTACCAATCCACATTTTGAAAACGAAACCATCAAGTTAGGAGTGATATCCACATCTTGATGACTAGTTTCATATTCTCTCATTTCGTAAAAGCTCTACTACCAAGTTAAGAGTGAATCCCTTTATCTTGGTAGCGCTTCATTCCTATACATTATCATATCAACTTTATCATCAAGCTAGGAGTGATTCCCTTTACCTTGATGATTAGTTCCATTCCTTGAATTTTTCAATCTCTCCAAAATCTTAAACTTTCGATTGAGAATGGACATGTAGTAACTGGATGGGTGAATACCGTTAACCGAAATCTCGGCGAGAGTATTTCCACCTATTAGGCCAAAGCATGTTCCCAAACTCAATGGTAAATTCGAATCACTTTGGTTAGTCGCAGTTTTGTTCAGGAACAATTCAAGTCTTGTGTAAATCTCTCTTACGTTATGCACTTTACGAAGTTTTCTCCAACCTCATACATCGATTGACAATCGATTCTATAAAACGTTATATTTAGAACATACCGATTTTTTTTTCACATTTATGACATTTGGTTCAAATGAAATATCAAATAAATATTCTCAAGTATTATAAATTATTATAATAAACATTTCCAAAAATATTTATACATCCAAAACCTTAACTTTATGTAATTTTCCACTGATATTATCATATTTCAAGTTCTATTCTTATCTACTTTACATTATACCAAATTAATTTTTTAATATCAAATTAACAATCCAATTACTAATCTATACTTTCTAACATTTGTTAACGTCTAAATTATAGAAATGCTTAATAATAACTATTATTTTTCATTATCATATTTTTGTCATATTTGATTCAACCCATATGAATCCCTCTATAACATACTCAAAATTTTTAACAAATATTTACCTACACTTTATGATTTCATAATCTTTTGTATTTTCTTTTCACCGTTCTAAATCTCCCTTGTATTTTCTAAAAACAATCTTGTTCGAAACAGGTACACAATTATTTTCGTTATATGTGATTTCGCAATGTTAAAAAAAAATTGCGAATATTAATTTTTTCTCTCATGAAACATGAAGTCCTTTATTTACCTACTTCATACCTGGCTTACAATTGAAATTTTTTTTGACAACGTATGAAACTTGACCTTCTCATATATGGGTTATAATAATGATCATAAGCTCTTTTCGCAAGCAAACGTCTATAAACTATTAATTCTTATTACTGTAAAACCAATCATTTTCATAAACTTGAGTCCATGTCAACTAGTCTATACCCACACATCTACAAATTTGCAAGTTTTAATGAGTTAAACTATTTACCAACAACATTTTCATTTTCCACAACTAAGGTTTAAATTTCAACTGTATTCCATATACATCATTCCCTACGAAATTTGATTACTTATCAACCAAAAAGCTCCATTTCTCATTACCAACATTCCTTATCGTCATCCACTTAATTATCTATATCCTTCATCTCTACAATCAAGATTTACATATTGTTAATATTTTCCAACGCACTCTACATCTCTATCTCCTACAAAGCATAATTATTCATTAATTTCTCTTGCCCAGGGAATGACTATTTCATTGTTTAATAAACTCAACGTTACTTTCCATCCTGATTATCCATAAACCTTTATCTTTGTATGATACAATCACAACTACGTCTACCTATACATTCACATTCGCGTCTTGAAACTCTTACGAATACACTTTCACTTTAATACATACATCCACTCAACGATTAGGAGAGACCGTTATCCCTACTTAGCAGTTGAATGCATACTAGTTACACCTTCTAAGATACGATTATACTTATAATACATTACTTGATAGGTTTTGATACATATACACCTTCTCATAAACTACGAAACCCGATACTTGAAATTCGATGTTATTCTATTCTACTTGCAAACTTGATCATACATGAAACTTGTTTATCCACGAAACTTAAGACTTGATTATGCGTAAGATTAGACTTTCCCATGATATTGAAAATGGATATTCTATAATACTTGTAATACCCTATAAACTTAATTTTTTCACTTGATGCATATAAATCGTCATAAAACATTCTATCCACAAATTTGAACTCGCTTATACATGAAACTCAAACATCCTAGTACTCATGTTGAAACTCCTTTAAACTTGGAAATGTAAACGATCCCTTTCTATTTCAATAAATGCATAAACATTACTTATGGGTTACACTTATAGTAATTATAGGAATACATCTCATTAGGATGTAGCCTTCCAGACAGCCAGTTTTAGTTGTAGCCCATACCTAAATCCATACGTACTTATATTCATATACATGCATTGTTTCGTTAATACTTGCTTACCTACCTGCATACATCATCACTACGTTATCAAGTCATCGCATATCAACGTGTTCGTTTCACAAATATAATGACTAGCTCTTAGAGTTAGGACACATTTACGTCATATCCATCGTTTTATTCTGAGATAGTGGTATAGAAAGACATAACACCCTAATGTAAGGTAAATTGGCGATTGCGGTCCGGAACGTAATCATGAATTTACAGGTACGTTAAGGTGAGATGAAATTCTATTTAGAGTTGTTGGTAGATGCTCAGCACGGATTTGAAATACTAAATGTGTGGTGGGTTAGCTGCGGTACACCTTATATATAAACACAAATGGTGTATCGAAGATGTGACTGAGGGTCGGACCAAGGACCAACTCTAGTCAACCTGTCCAAATCACGATAAGCCCTGCGTTAAGTCTAATCATAATAATCCAAAGATTTATTAAAACATCTAAAACATTCTCTATATTACACAAAAGCTTGTTACTCATCTAAAATCAATAACACAAACTATAACCCCTACATTTCTATGCTTTCCAATGTTCGCGGACATGCCTAACCGTCCCTTTTTATTTAATTTCGAGACGAAATTCTCTAAAGTAGGGGAGACTGTAACGTCCCGTTACTTTCTAGAATATTAAAAAGATATCAATAATAATAAAATATATGTATTATTAGCTTAACGATCTTAATCCTTTAACAATAATATCCTATTAACAAGAAATACTTTTTTTATCATTCACCAACTAATCAAATTATTTAACTACGCCATATAGTGACGTAGTGAGAATACACCGGATATTAAACGACTAGTCGATCCTAAACCTAACGAATTTAAATATATATATATATATATATATTTCATTCCAATTACTCGTTTTGAATTAAGTTATATAAATAAATTACATGAAATAATTATTCTAATGTTTAAACGAGTCCAGTTCATAAACAAGACCCGAGTTGGTAACGGGTTCGTGTATGCGGTGTCCACCTAACCTATACACCAAACCCTACCTTTTTATTATTTAAACACCTTAAGTTACCTCCTATTTTCTTAATCCTTCTTCCTCATAACCCTAGCCACCACCAAACTTAAACCCACTTCAACTCCATACTACCCCTCTCCTTCTTCTTTATTTCCTGCACCTTCTACACACCCACACCATTAACAGCCCTGCTCTGTGTTCCGATCACACCTCAAGACCTCGGAAATCCGATTACAAGATTTGACAGCGAAACCATCAAATGAATCCCACAAAGTTTACAAAACACATATCCAGATCTCCATCACTGACTCCTTTCCTCACTCATATCAGCCCCGTTGGGTGTCGTCACCGCAAGAACTCCGGCGAACTCCACCGGTGACAGCCCTGTACCGATAAGAGGTAATGATACTATCTACTCATCCAGCACCTGTTTTACTTCTTGAATCTAACACTCTAAAGTCTTGATGATTAACTAATACCTCAAAGCATGAACTTTAAGCAAATGTTTAGAGCAAACTTATTTTATTGGCCATTGTTACTCTGTTCATTCTTGTCATCCCTTATAAAGGAGATGAGATGACAATAAATTGTTATTATTATTATTATTATCATTTTATTATTATTATTATTATTATTATTATTATTATTATTATACTACTATTATTATTTCATGTTGGTCGAAATGCCAAGTCCAACCCAGTAATCACTTTGTCCACTGTGACAAATCGTAATTTGTTAATTAACATTTTATTTATAATAAATTATTAATATACATTACCATTATATAAAACTATTTAATTACTATATTGAATACGTAAGTTGGTAACTTCAAGTTACATGTTTTTTTAGGACCATTTCTAAAATAAATGTATTATATTATATTGTCATAAAACAATCACTACGATGGTTTTTAAATAATTTGAGTATGTATTAATTTTCAAAGCGTATAAGTTCACTTTCATTTTAGTCTCTAAAAGTTAATCATTTTGTCATGTATAAAGCTTAGTTAGATCATGTTCAATGTTGTAAAGTTTGGACGATTGAATTTTGGGAAAATATAGACAACTTGAGTTGTCTGGCTTCTTACAAAAACTGAGGAAACTCTGCCCAAATTTTTAAAACATGTCGGGCATTTAAATCTATAAATTTGTACAATTATATCAACGCAACCTCGAATACTACATTAAAGCATATATTTTATATAACCATACATACGCTCATGCTTCGAGGAAACAAAAACAAGTCCTATCGGTTCGTCAAGTTATAAATACTTCAAGACACGTGTTTGTTTAATACAAGTCTAGGTAGTCGAATAAACTATCTTTAAAAACCAAGAAACAAAATAAGCTCATTTGCATTAGAATTTAAGACATCATTTACTTGTAATAGGACACAAGAGATTCAGTTAATCCAGCTTCAGACATTGTTTGCTATTCTTTCATAATGCACTCCAGGTGAGTTCATACTTGTCCCCCTTTTTATTCTTTATTCTTTGGGGCTCAACATGTATCACTATCAAAACTTAAACGATTTCATACTCTTAAACTATTATGCTCAATCTAAATGCTTATATGTTATGCCATGCTAGAATTCAAAGTCTTACATACAAATGTACGATTAGCCAACAACCCACCTTACATGTATAGCGCTATAGGTTGACACGCCGCCCCCTTTATGGGTCATGATAAGTTTAAAGTCTTTTGTGTTATCAAGTGTTGTTGCCGTTTGTATGGTTCTACGTGCATATGCCTATAACATGATGATTTGAGTAAAACTTTCTTATACTATGTACGCAAGTCAAAACTAGTATGCTCACCAATACTTTATGTGTTGACGGATATTTTATACATGTTGCAGGAAAAGCTTGATGAGACGATACAAGAAACATCACTTAGGATTTGGCCTTAGAAACAAACGAAACAATCTTTATTTTACTTCATGTTTGGGTTAATGTATTTTTCTCATGAACAAATTGTATACTTGTTGAATCTTAGATACGAATGAAATCTATTTTAATCTATTGTCACAATTTAGTGTTATGAAGTCTTTGAACAATCTATCACAAGTCTCACCTCGATGTTTCCGCCATCGGTTGGGGTGTGACAACCGTCATCATTACTGAGGTGACCGACCGGAGGCCGGTTGGTGGTTACGCCACCCAAGGCAGCCAAACATGGCCACCGGCGGCGCCGACCAACCGACAGAGAGAAAGAACTCTGTTTTGTCTTTCAGAGCTTCGATACAAATCTTGAATGGAGAAGGTTTTCATAAAAAAAACCCCTAATGGTAAATCCCATAACAATCGCCATCGTAATCATCACTGAGGCGGTGACCGACTGGAAATGTTTATGGACTGCCATGTTTATGGAAACCGACTGGAAATCGCAAAGACGGTGGTGGTGTCATAGATCAGGTGTGCACAAATGGCAAAGAAGCCCTCTATGGCACTACTCAATGGCTTCAAGCTGAACACGTGTGTTGTACAGATGGCAGTAGCAGACTTAGACAGATGGTGATGATTAGTTTTCTACCCTTATAAGTTGACAAAATTACAATAGTGGCAAATTTACTATTCAATAAGTTTGTAAATCAATATAGTGTAATTTCAATTTAAACTTATTGATTTTATATACCAACTTAATTAATTTTGATTTTCGTCTAAGTTAGGAGGTTTTATGTATTACATTTAGAGTTATTACATTTAAAAGTATGTTTTCCGCTCATGCTTCCTCTACAATTTTAAAACATTAATAACTTTTATATATGATATTTAAAAAAAATAAACCAAATTAACGAACATTTATTATCTTTCCAACGAGTACCATAGTGATATACAAAAAATGAAAAAAAAAACGACTTTTTTTGTGAGTTTTTGTTCATACGGGAAAAAAAGCACAATGTATTCAGGTAATTCATTAATCATTTTCAGGCAAGTTACTAATTATATTCAAACTATGAATTCTATTTTCATCAAGATGAGAATAGGTTAAAACCACTCCTTTAAAAAAAAGTCAAACCTTCAAGACCACTGCTCCAATCACGCTTTGCAATGGTTGTTTCTAGCTATGTTCCTCATCCAAACATACATTTTCTTTTTAATATACATTTTTAATCTTATTCACATGACTAAAATTGTTGTTTTATCATATTATAATATATTAATTTCTATGTTACATGATAACATTTAGCGCTTCATATTAAATTTATCTATCCCAGAAAGCTTAATTTGATATCAGTTTGGCTCGTTTCAATACCAATGCACCGACATGTGTTTTAGATCAAACGAAAACAATAAAATCAAATGTTGGGACTGATGATAATTCCCGATAGTGGTACTGATGTAGGTTTAGTCTGGTATGTAGACATTTCGGTACACTTGTTATAAATATGGTTGTAATATACGTAAAACGTGTTTGGTGCATATGGTTTTGTATTGAATTCTAATTCTAATTAGAAATGATACACAAGGAAAATATGAAAACCATTTAAAAAATTAATAAAACTGATTACATAAATTTATGTTAAAGGAAAATAATAAAAGAATTACAATTTTGATTTTAAAATAATATGAAGAAAAGATTCAAGGAAGGAACCAATGCTAAATCATATTTGTGTTTTAGGGCATTTGTAGTGAAGGGGTTTTATAGGTTTTTATGGGGTTTTATGAGAATAAAATATTAATAAAGTATTAAGAGGGGTTTTATGAGGCTTTATAAAAAATAGGTGTGTAGTGGGTGTGGGCTTTATGAGGCTTTATAGAGATTAAAATATTATTATTTTAATAATAATAATATCACTTTATTATTATGTAAAATAAATCCAAGCCCTTAATCTTCACCATCCACCCCCTTCCCCAACATCAACGTTCTTTTTGCAGGCCATAACGCTCGTCATCTCCATAATGAGAAGCTCCATAACGCCCACATAGCGCCAGCGGGGACGGTGTTCCCGACGCTATGGGTGGCCAAAACTCCCCACAAAGACCTCAATAAAGCCCCACTACGCAAGAACTCAGTTAAAACCAAGAGTCAAACACTTTTGCAACCCAACACTTCACAGTCTGTAGTGTTGTTATATTAATTCTTTGATGTTACTGGTATCAATCTTATCAGAACCAATATCAAAATTCGTTTTGTGGTTTTCAATCGATGTAGAACATAACTTTATTTTTTGAGTTACATCAAACAAATTTGTGTAATAAACCATTGTAAAATAGCCTTTTTTCCTTGAAATTGAGCCTTACAAATTGTAGCACCTTTACAACGTGTGGATTTCACCCACTAAATACGTGGTTGCACTTTTTTCTTGACACACCGACATAAGTTTTGCTGAAAATGGAGTTGTAGTTGAAATAGTCGTATGGTGACAAACCAAGCCGGTGACGATTGAACAACATTGCTAGCTGTATTAGTGTTATCGGAACCGGTATTAGTATTCATTTTATGGTTTACATCATACACCTTTTATGTTATAAAACCATTGTAAATAAGTATTCTTTTAGTCATCTAAATCGAGCCTTAGACTGTCTGTTGTGGATCGCGAGTGAGCGAGCCACGTGGCTTGCGGGCACCACAACACCAACACGTGAACGACGATGCGAGCGGGCGCAACCCTGATCGCGTGGGCTAGCGAAGAAAATTTGACCGTTGGGCTATTTTGGTTTGTTTGTGTATTTCCGCGCGGGCTATGGTTGTTGAAAAAAAATATATATATCAGATTTTGTGGGGAAGACAGAATAAAAGGAAGAAGATGAGTTATAACTTGGTTTGAGTTGCAGGTGGGAAAGGAGGAAGATGATGAAAATGGGAGGATGGAGTTGGACACTTTGGTTTGTTTGTATATTTTAATGTGGTTTGTGTTTTTTTAAGGGATTGTTAATGGATTATTCTATGTTTTAATATTTGTTTTTAGAGGATAATATTTGTTATAATGTTTTTAATTTTTTTATATATAATGTTTTTAATTTTTTATTTTGTTTATTAATGTTAAAAATGGATAAAGCCATCGCTCACTTTAAGTTACAACAGGGTCAAGTGAATGAGCTCAAGCTTTATCCATTGTCATGTCAGCGTCTAGATGACATGAAATAATAGGATAATATTTGTGTTCACCTTAAGCCACAACACATAGTCTTACATATTTTAACCTCTCCACCGCAATGTGTGTGTTTCATCCGCTAGTTCAACCGGTTCAAACAACATAACCTGGGTGTGTGAGTGGAGGCAGGACCTGCAAAAGCAGGTATGAAGTTCTCTGCCACCTCCAAATGATTGAGAGCTTCGCCTTAAAAAAAAATTATACATTTTAGTTTTTTTAGTTCCTCTTTTTATAATGTAACCGTCAAATTAACTAATTAATTATACTAGCTTCTAGTATGAACTTCACTGATTTTGATGCACAAATTCTATTAATTATGATTTCTAAATGAGAAGTTTTCTAGATTGTAAACATTAGCATATGGGATTGTGTTTAGAAAAAAGATTGTGAATCTCATTTTTTTTTAAAAACAACATATAAGTGTATAAGCATTGGTTAAATACTTAGATTTTATAAACACTTTAATTTTTTTTTAGTAATCTTAATAGTTAATATAACTCAAATAAAAAGGTTTGAAAGGCTAACGGTATGAAGCTCCGAAACTAACTTTAATTTAGCCTTGAACTCGATTCATTAAAGATTGGACCAGTATGAGATTTTAACGATCCATCGCAAGTAAGTTATGAACAACTTGACTCGTTAAGACCCCTTGACATGCCAACTATAAGGTTCCATGTGTTACTTACGTTTGTGCAAAGACTTTTATTAATCCCAACACTCAAAGCATGAGACAATATTTAACTCTAGTATACACTTATGATGCATGTGGGAGAAGACACATTTTTACAGGAAAAAATATTGATTAAAATTTATTAAACCAGGGATGGAGCTATGTCATCGATTTTATTTACCAACTCTACTAATCTTGATTTTAAACAAGAGGATTAATTTCTAGATTGCCAACACTAATTAACATGGAATTATATTTAGAAAAAGTCTAATAATTACACTAAATTTTTATTTTTAAGGGGGACGCCCACCCCTTAAGTAGGTACTCCACTCTTCATGCATTTCATATGTTTGAGTAACATTTTTCATTAGTCCATCACAAGAAGCATGAAACACTTTTTAATTCAAATATACACTCATGATTAAGGTGAATGCACATTTGAGTAACGCTTTTACTAAGTCCGTCACATGAAGCATGAAACACTTTTTAATTCAAATATACACTCTATCGTGGAATAAAAGTTTGCCTTCTTTGAGGAACATATACACTCATTATTCAGGTAAACACATGCTTGAGCAACACTTTTAATAAGTCCGTCACAAGCTAGAAGCATGAAACAATTTTTAATTTCAAACTCCAATTTTTTTTTTTACATTAGCTAAGTTTCTATTAGGCCTCAAGGGGCGCCTATAGAATCACATATTTACTTAACTGATTTTAACCAATTATAAACTGCCACATCACTTCACTGATTTACTTTACTGAAACACTTTTTTTGTAGGCAGTACTCCACTGATTATTTCCTTTTATATTTCATTTAAATTAAAAAAAAGTAACCGTTGTATAATTTGCAGACGGTAATTAATTTTGTTACCGTTACTAAACATTTAAACCGTTGCAACCTTCCAGAATTTGTACCGTTACGGTTTGTTCTATAAAAACCACATAAAACTTCAAAACCAAAATCACACTAAAACCGGTTATACTTTAATCGTATCGTTAAAATGAATCTGTGGAATGCAAAAGAGGAGATCGCGTTAACGAGGGCATACTTGATATTGAGAGACACATGGGTTCATGAAGTCGATACCCCAACTTCGTTTTGGAACCGAGTGTCGGCGATATTCAATGATTTAACCGGCACAAATGACCTCACCAAGGATTCGCTTGTTAATAGGTGGATTCTTCTCTGGTCCAGGTGTCTCCGTGGGAACATCATCTATGAAGCCACGATGGAGAGGCACCCTAATCTTCAAGAAGACATTGCAATCCAAGTCACGCGCGGCGACTACTACCACCAACAAATGAGTAACTTCACCCATTTTGCGCCATGGCGAATGTTGCGAGATTTATTTAATACTTAATGTTTAATGTTGTTTAATGTTTATTGTTGTTTAATGTTTATTGTTTAATGTTCTTTAATTAGGGGTAAAAGATTAAAAAAAGTTCAAAATGTAAACGGTCAAAAAATAAAACACGGTCAAAAAATCACGGTCAAAGGTGAAAGAAAAACGTGGCATATTTTTATTGGTCAAGAAAAGGACCGTTTCTTTGTACCAGCACGGTAACAAGAACCAGAAAATGGTTAACAGGAACCCTACCAGCACAGGTGGCGGCGGTGTTACCGTGCTGATAATGGGATACCCGTGCCCAATTCTAGTAACGCCCCGTCCCCCTTATAATCAAGACAAAACAAGTTTGTACGCGAAAAGATTGTGAATCTCAAGAATGATAAAAACACAACACAAAGTATTGATTAAAAATTTTCAAAACGCGGCGGATAGGACTACATTAATTGGCTCTATGCGTCCATATATTCAATTACACATTTTAAATCTTTTCTGTTATAGTATGTGTCAATTTAATAAATCTGTATCTATAAACTCATTGTTTTTCTATGCTACCTCTATTAATTTTAATTCTAAACGGGAAGTTTTCTAGATTGCTAACATTAATATTTTGTATAACATGATGAATGTGAATTTTGTAGCATGTATAAATAAAAAAAAGTGTTTTGTACATATATGCTCTTATTTAGACTATAAAATATATATGTACTGAGGGTAGGGATCCTAAAAGAACCAACCCCTATTTGAAAACTGAGAGAACCATTCTGTGCCACACATTTCTTATAAAGGCAATTTTTTTTTGCTTTAATTGCACATTTTTATGCAAGATTTTTTTTTCATTTATACATATGTGTATATTCCAATTATACACATGTGTATATTGAAAAAAAATTATGCATATAAAGCAGCGATTAAAGCAATTTTTTTTTTTGCCTTAGAGAAATTTATGATTCAGAATGGTTCTCTCAGTTCTCAATTTATAAAAAGGTTCTCATTTGAACCAAATCCTGTGTACTGAATAATAAAATTTAAAATCAATTACATATTTTCACTTAAGAAAAGAAAATATGTAATTGACTTTTACATATATATGTGTAAGAAGGTGGAAATATTTAATTGACTTTTAAGTTGAAAAAATATTTTGTTTATAAATACTCCATAAAAATATTACATTTATTACAATAATATTTAACAATTTTATATTTTCATTGCTGTACACAGGTTGTTTTGATAAGCTAGTTGGCTTATCAAAATTGTCTTGCATGCACTATTTTCAAAAGTAGTAAAGGTTTTATTTATTTATTTTCTAACGACTAAATTTTTTGTCATCTATTTAGATTTAAACCCATAAAAATTTATTTAAAACCTTGATATCACTAAGCCAAAATCTTGGTTAGTTCAAAAGTGGTAAACTGGATTACTGGAAGAGGATTAAGTACCAATTTTTTTTTGAATTAACTTCACATATTATGTTTTTCGATAGAAAAATCACCTCTCTTCTATTGTTTTTAAATCTTAACCTCAAAACAATTGTTCTTACATAGTTCTTCAGCTGGAAAATCATTTTTCATCTATTGTTCTAGCACACTAGTATATACAATTTGTGAAACCAATATAAACAAGTTAGAAACTAGTAGACATTACCAACACAACCATGTTTTAAATTAGCACAGATAGTATTGAAACCAGCACATAAGGTTTCGAAACCATTACAAACAACACAAAACAAGTTCAAAACTAGTACATCCATAAGCAACAAGTTCGAAACCAGCATACATAGTTTTAAGAGTTAACTGCAATTTGCGTCCTTGTGGTTTAAAGGAGTTCGCACTTTGCACCCATTTTTGAAACCTTTTGCACTTTGAGCCACTCTCCTTGTATTTTCTTACAGTTTGAGCCACTCGGTTAACATTCCGTCCATTTAAACGTTAAAAAATTGAAGTTACTAAAATACCCATCTTTCCCCATTTTCATACTGATGCAATCGACCAAGGAGCCCTAATTCTTTCCCCTGCTACAATTGACCCTGCAATAATCGAAGCATCCATCCAATTTCTTCCCTGCTTTAATCTAACCATCCATCCCACTTGTTCCTTGCTCTAATCGACCCATCCATCCCACTTGTTCCTTGCTCTAATCGACCCATCCATCCAACTTCTTCCTTGCTATAATCGACCCATCCATCCAACTTATTCGGCTACTACAATCGAAAGGCACCGGTAATTTTATTTAATATATATACATGTGTGTGCGCGCACGTGCACGTGTTTACATAAAGCAATATTATATCCATATTAAAGATTATAAATGTTTGATCTTTTTATTATATCATAATAATACTATAATAATAAAGTATGTAAAAGTTGTTTTTTTAAATAAAATAGTGGAACTAGTATGACAAAGTCAAGATAAGAAATTTCAATCTTAATCTTTTTATTTAATATAATTAACACAATTACTAAAACACCTTAAATCTACTAATTGATATAAAAAAGACTAAGGCTGATGTGCAATCAATAGAATCCACATATATATTAAAAATTTATATGTCCCAAATATATATGTTGTTACCGTTTTTACAATTAGCACGGTTTATATGGGGTCTTAACTCATAGTAAAGATGTGTGTGCAATAATGCGCCTCTCAAGTACATGCTGTACGTACATCTACACCCATTCGCACTTTACACATTTGGATATCACGAACATGCCTACCTGACCATACATGCTCTCCCAGTCAATAGTTTCTATATTCTGATTTTAAAAAGATCGTGAATTTCTTTAGTGAAATAAAAACAACATATAACTATTGATTAAATTCTGTAAATACTCTTTATTATTTTAATGCTTTTCACAATGACAATGTCATTTTATATAGCTTTAGTTTTTTTAGATAAGTGAACTCCCCTAAAATCTACTCATAGAATTCATATGAAGCTAAACAACTATGATCTTATTGAATTTATATGTAAACTTAACTGATTGTGATTTGAACTCACACTTTGTGCGACACATTGTCACTCACTCACTCTTTACGTGTGCGCAGTGGCGCAAGTTTTATAGGCAGGGGGTCGGCTGAACCCCCGAATTTTCTCTTAGAAGTTCTGATTATATAGTATCCGTATAATTTTTTTTGGTATATACGGTTTCGACCCCCCGTTTAAAAATAATAATAATTATTATATTATATAAACCAAAACTCACAATATTTCGGACGATATAAGGTTCTCAAATATCGGTTGTTTTACCAAGTTTATCGTTTTGTTTTTTTTTGTTGCCCATTTTGAGAGATACAACCCAATTTTTTCTTTAGGGATAGCCTAATTAAAACCTTAAAGGCCTAACTAAGTTTGAATCAAAACAATCGAACGATTGAAAAAACTCCATAAGCATCTTTTCTCGATAGCGCAACCTCTTACCTCTCTCTCGATCTCGCCCTCTAAGTTGGTTATTAATTTTGCATACTTTTGGTTGGTTATTATTTTATTATGTGATCCAAATGCAAAAGATTAAATTATGTTACGTAGAGTTTCTGATCACACTTGATTATTAATCTTATTGAACAATTCAAGTTTACGATTGTTGTATATTAGCTAATAATAATTGATGGCCTGTTATAGGAGGCCTAAAGCAATTTTGAATATTTTTCACATTGTTTAAGAATTAGGGCTGATAATAATTATGACTTTAGGTAGAAATTAAGGCTTTAATTGTATTTAATGCTTGACTCGACCCGAATCAAATCACCGACCCGAACATATCACCCGAAACATAGCTATAGAAAAAAATAGGTTCCGTCCCGTGAACGGTGACTTTCGACCCCCCGATTTGAATTCTCCAGCTTCGCCATTATGTGTGCGCATAATGGCATTCACATAAGATGCGAGTGACAAGGTAAGACAAAGATTATGAGTCTAATGAAAGCATTCACATTAAATAAGGTTTACATTATATAAAAGTTGTTGTATTAATAAGAAAAAGAGGTTCTTCAAGATTGCAAACATAGTCACACTCAATGTGTGTATATATAGGGTTGGGCTAATTTAAAAACCCTTTTAAGTTGAGAAAACCGTGAAAACCCTATGTAAAAACAATTTTTTTCCTGATTTTTTCAGAATAGCTTTTATATTCAATTTTATTACAGATATGTTACACAAACTCTTTATTTATCATACGTCAGCGTCGTTATATATGTAACATGTTTGTTACGGAAGCTTTTAAAAAAAATCTATTCAGTGCATCTTTGATTTTTTTTTTGGCCAAAACTAATAAAATTAAATATACAAGTTATTCTAAAATAATTAGCAAAAAAATGTTGTTAAATAGAGTTTACATAGGGTATCTCAATTCAAGAGGGTTTTCACTACATATATATATGAAGCTTGAGCTTGTTTACCAACCGAACTATTCGGCCTTGAAGTATACCTCGTTTAAGTTTGGCTTAACTTGAGATAGCAACAAATTGATCTTGATCGAGTAGCTTACGAGCAACTCAATTTGTTTATATTGTTAAACATGCCTACTATAAGTTTCATGTATTTCATACGTTTGTGAACCCTTTTATTGATTTCGTCACATGAAGCATGTACAAAATATTTAATTAAAGTATACACTCATGATTTAGGTGAATGCATATTTTTTACATAAAGACTCACGGTGATTTTTGCGTGTTTTACGGATAAAGATTGCGAAGATAAACAAAATGAAAATATTGATTAAATTTTGTAAAACGATGGAGGGTCCACATGTTCAGCCATCAGCTTTAATTCTATCTTTTTATTGTGGGTGTCAATTTAATAAAGACTCGTTATAGACAGTGACGAAGCTTGAAGATCAAATCGGTGAGGGCCGGAAGATCAAATCGGTGGGGACCAAACTCAATCTATATAAAAATTACCTACAAAAATCGTAAACTTTCATCACTGAACCAAAATTGGTGGGGGCCGGGGCACCCTTGGCCCTCACTAACCTTCGCCAACGGTTATAAATACATTGATTTTTTTATACTAATTCTATTAATTTCAATTCTAAACGGGAAGTTTTCTAGATTGCAAACATTAATATTTTGTAAAACACCATCAATGTGATTTTTTGTAGCGTGTATAATAAAAAAAATAGTATTACATTAATTACAATAAGATTACAGAATTTTATATTTTTATTATTGTTTGTGATAAGCTAGTTGGCTTATCAAATGATGATCTTGCATTGCATGCATTGTTTTCTGTAGTGGCAGTAAAGCTGTCTGTACCTCTCAGGTACATGCGGTACAACAACCCCCACTCGCAGTTGACGCATGTGGATATCACGGACATGCCCATGTGATATTTTAAGGCAATACGTGTGTATCACGCTCATATTAAGTGCGTCTAGGAATTGGCGTCTGAATATCCTATAACCTTTATAAATAGGTCCTCATAGCTCTGATACTATACACACCTCTCTCTCTATATATATCTCTACACATTTCTAGAGCATAATTTCCGTCAATTCGGCTCTTCGCTGCCGATCAAATCTCTGGTAATCTTCTCTTGAGTTTTGTACATTATTTTCTCTCTCTCTAACTCTAAATGTGTTGTGTGTGTACGGAAAGCTATAACTCAAGGTGGTCAACAACAAAATTGTTAAAACACTTGAAAATTAAGTAATTAATTAGCCAATCCCCTTGTGGTAGAGTAACACTCTCCTTGCGTTCCTTATGGGAGGTGGGGAGTTCGAGTCATGCCAGCACCAAAATGTTGTTGGTGGGTCTGGTTTTACCGCAGTGGGTCTTAGGGCGGCGGGTCTTCCTCAGAAACTGGTGTGAAATTATTGGTGGACCCGAGTTACCTCTCGGATTACTCCTTTATCCAATGGGTACTTCGTGAGTGATCGGGATTGATTTGTTGGTCGTTCAAAAAAAAGTAATAAATTAAACTTCAATTAAATTCATAGAAGTTGTGTGTGTATTTTTTTGTGCATTTTCACACGATGTTATGTTTATTTATTTTTAAATTTGTTTTTGTCGCGTTGAAAACCCTAATTGATTTGTTTTTTTTTTGTTTTTTTTTGAAATTTCAGTGTGTATACATCAGACGGAGGTGATGTCGACGGGGTTGTGCAAAGAGCTTGTGTTTTTAATACTTCAGTTTTTAGATGAGGAGAAATATAAGGAAACGGTACACAGGTAAATATTTATCGATTTGTTTTTTAACTTGTAACGTATTTACTCTAGAAAATCTAGGAGTTGCTGTCCAAAAATAAATTATTGACATTTTTATTATAATTCAATGTGGGAATTTTTAGTGAATTGTAACGATTTTGATGGTTTTTGTGAATGTATTAAGGTTGGAATCCGAATCGGGAGTTTTTTGTAACGTGAACTACATCGAGGAGCTTGTTACGAAGGGAGAATGGGAAGCATTGGAGACTTACTTAGCCGGTTTCATAAGTGTTAATGGCTCACGTCATTCAGTTAAAATGTTATTCGACATCCGTAAACAGAGATACATAGAGGCATTGGATCGGTAATATCCATCGTTTCAATAGACCTTTAGATTTATATTACTTTTGTTTTGCTAGTTGATACGATTTTTCTTGTATTTTTTTTGTTGTTGTTTGTTGTTTGTATCAGGAAGGATCGATCCAAAGCTTTGGAGATTCTTACCAAGGACCTGAAACCTTTCAAAGCTGTGAATGGAGAGATATTTAAACAAATGACACACCTTCTCACCATGGGTAATATCAGGTACGTAATTTTATTGTGATTCATTTCTTATAATTTAATCATAGGTAGCTAAATGTGGTTAATCAATGAATTAATATTATATAGCATCCTCATAAAACATTCAAGCATTTAAAAGGTTTTGTCATTTTCTCATTTAACATCATTTTATTTTATTTTTTTTTCATAATTTTAAGACTTGTCATGTTAAACATGTGGACGGGGACATATCATGTGTCACATACAAGTGCTAACTATAATTAAATGTTTATTTTATTTTTGGTTAGTGAAAAATGCTCTTTATGTGAAAAAAATCCCACGCTTTAAACTTTAAAGTTTGTAACAGTTTAGCACTTTAGTTATGTGTATATATTTTACTTACTTGCACACTTATGAAATCAGGGAGAATGACCAGCTTAGCAAGTACACTGATAACAAAACAGCAAGGGCTGTATTGGTTGATGAGCTCAAGAAACTGATTGAATCGAACCCTGATTTGCGTGATAAGCGCCAGTTTCCTTCTATAAAACACTCAAGGCTGCGCGTTTTAGTCAACCAAAGGTATAACTACTTGTAAAATCAGAGAGAATTTTTCATTTTTCGATCCTCACTGATAGCTTCAAATAATTATACAAATCTGTTTACATACAAAACTAAGAAACATAAACAAAACTATGCGAAAGCCAAACTAAACAAGGCTACACGAACGTTAAACTGTGCTAACTTTCGTGTGAAACATCATGAGAACAACATTATTAACATTATTCACATGATGTGTTTATACTGTCTATAGTCGATAAGTTATGTATATTGATCGATGTGTTTATATGCACAATTTTTGCAGCCTAAACTGGCAGCACAATCTATGCAGGAATCCAAAGCCTAATCCAGACATCACAACCATCTTGGAGGACCATGTTTGTTGGCCACCACAAGCTACTCATGCTAATATGATCCCCGTGACCAATAATCAGTTAACGGCTTCCATGATTCGAGCAGGCTTTTTTCACCAGGTAGATGCTGATGCTAATGCTGAAACTCAAAGTTCATTAACAAGTCAACTAACTCAACTTGCTAATATTAATGTGTTATTTTTACTAACGAAATGATTTGGTTATGCCAGTCGTCGTCATTGCCACCACCCTATTTGACTCCAATGCCTATGCCAGGGGTTCGAGTTCGTAATACTCATAATGCTGCAGGTAACCCAACTTGTAAATTCCATTTTAACTATTTTAGTGTCCCACTACATCTAACATTACACTAATTAAATGTAAACATGCAGATACTGAGCTTGTTTTAAGGAGATCAAGACATTTTGGAATGCCAGAGGAGGTATATATAAATATTAGACAATATGTATTCTTTTATACTACAAATAGTATTAAAATGTAATTTCATTGAGGCTCCTACACTTATATTTGCTTATGTTATAAACTTTGCAGAATAAAAATCTTCCTTCATCATCGGTTGCGCGCCCTACGCAAAGCCATCACATCTATAACTTCCTTCCAACTGATGACTTACCCAAGAATGTAATTTCAGTTATTAATCAGGGTTCAGAAGTTAAGACCATGGATTTTCATCCTGAGTACCAAACTCTACTTGCAGGTTAGTTTTGTCCATCTTCATTAATAAACATATATCATGAGATATTACATATTTGTATGTGGCTTATTATTTCAGTTGGCACAAACACTGGTGATGTTTCAATTTGGGAGATTGGTAGCAAGTTGCGGATTACACATATAAATTTCGGTGTATGGAACATCGGTGCATGTTCAATGACTCTTCAGGTATGACCCTTTGACAGGGAAGTAGATAACTATGTTTATAACAATTATAAGCATTTTATTAACAATATTTAAACCATTTCTATGGTTTTCAGGCTTCTTTGACCAATGAACATCCTGCGGTTATGGTCAACCGTGTTATATGGAGTCCTGATGGCCTCCTTTTGGGTAAGTACTAACATGTCTTCTTCTAAGGATATATTTTGAAATTGGCTTTAATAGTTTAATTTCTGTAACAGGTGTTGCATACTCAAAGCATATTGTACACATATATTCGTATCGTGCTGGTCATGAATTACAAAAGCACCTAGAGGTGTGTCATACAATAAACTTCATAACTTAGCCTAGTGATATCTTTTACCCTTTTTCACTAATTGCTAGTTAATTTCATTCAGATCGAGGCTCATGTCGGCTATGTTAGTGATCTTGCCTTTACCATTCGAAACCAAAAACTAATCATCATAACTTGTGGAGAAGACCAAACTATTAAGGTTGTTTACTGCAACTCTAATTCATCAATGGTAAGACCATGAATTGTGGCTTTAATTTATTGGATTTGTACAGGTTTGGGATGCTGCAACAGGTGCCAACCAGTACATCTTTGAAGGTCATAACACACCTGTTAGTTCTATATGCCCACATAGTAGGGATAACATTCAGGCATGTGACACTGTATGCTCATCTACAATGTTTTTAAACTCAGTGATTTTTTTCTTTCTAAATTGAATCATTTATCATGCTAGTATATCTTTTCAACCGGTATTGACGGGAAGATCAAGGCATGGTTATATGAAGAACCGGTTTCAAAAATTGATTATGAAACCCCTGGTTACGTCTGGACAAGAATGTCATACAGTACTGATGGGTCAAGGTATGATTATTGATTACCTTTTTATAGTTATTTACCTATCGGTGGATTGATTTATTCATTAACATAAAAAATATAGGTTTTTCTCAATCGGTTCAAGTGGAGACAGGGAGTCATTACTTGTAGAATGGATAGAAAATCAAGGCACAGTCAAACGAACATATCTCGGTCTTGTGAAACAATATGCAGGTGCTGTGCAGTTCGATACAGCCAACAAGTTTTTGGCTGCTGGAGATGAGTTTTCTGTTAAGTTTTGGGACATGGATAACAAATTTCTTTTGTACACCACAAATGCGGAAGGGGGATTACCGGTAACATCTTTATGAATCTGTTCAAGATTTTCTGTTTTACCAATTCTTGAATTGTAATATATTCCATAACTCGTTTTGTTTATTACTTTTCAGGCTTTACCTTGTCTTCGGTTCAGTAAAGATGGCATACTTTTGGCTGTATCAACTTCTGATAACGGTGTGAAAATACTTGCAAATCCAGAAGGTCATCGGTTGGTTAAATCTGCTGAGAATCATCCAGAAGCTCTTCGACTTGGTCCTGCAAGTGCTGCCAGGGTAATCTGATCTATAAATATATGTTTAAAACTTTAAATATATGATATATATACAAATAAATGATGTCATTTGTGCAGGCCTCTCCCGTTACTGCTGGTGCTGCTCCTAGCTCATCAGCAGGAACAAACATAGGTTTTCCAGTTATGACTGCTGGGGTAAGCGTGACGCTGATTAATATTATTATGATTTTTATTTTATGTTTAATTAACTACTAATCAACTTCTTATGAACTGTTCAGAATCAAGATAACCAGAATATGTCAGATGTCAAAGGTAGAAACACAAATGAGATTGAGTTTCCAATAATGTGGAAACCAAAACAAATCACTGAACCGTCTGAACTTCGTTCCCTGAGACTTCCTGATAGTCTTCTACCAGTCAAGGTTGTAAGGCTTATGTATACACACTCAGGCAGTGGCATACTTGTACTTGCTTGTAATGCTGTACACAAGCTGTGGAAGTGGCAGTACAGTGAGCAAAATCCAACTGCTAATGTACTAAAACTCACATTCATTATATGATTATATATTTGTTATGATATCATTTAGGCTTCAACTTACAAGTGTTATTATTCTAGGCAACTGCTGATGTGGCACCACAACTGTGGCAGCCTGCTAGTGGGATATTAATGACAAATGATATTAGAGATGCTAATATGGAAGATAATGTTCCCTCCTTTGCTCTTTCAAAGAACAATTCTTATGTTTTGTCAGCATCAGGGGGAAAATATCATTGTTTAATATGTCAAATTTCAAGGTAAATAACATAGGGCTGTATTTCAGTTTTTTTTTCATATATTAATGCTGCATTCTTTACCGGTGCAGACCATGGCGTCGTTCATGGCCCCACCACCGGCAGCTACATGTCTAGTTTTTCATCCACAAGACAACAACATCATTGCAATTGGAATGTCAGATTCCTCTGTACTTATCTACAATGTTCGGGTTGATACGGTACAATGTCTAGTTGTGTTGATACGCTACATGTCTAGTTGTGTTGATTGAATAACTAACAAATCATGTTTTGTTGTAAAACTATTCTACCTCTATAGTCCTAGAAAAGCTAACCGGTCATCAAAAGCCTGTAACTGGGCTCGCTTTCGCCATTGAGAAAAACATTTTAGTCTCATCTGGAGCCGACGCCCAGGTTTGTTACTCACGCAATAATTCACTTTCTTTATTAGTTTAAATGTTTGTCTGGTTCACTCATATATGACTCATATGTTTCAGTTGTGTGTTTGGAATATCGACACATGGGAAAAAGCCACAAGCACATTCCTAAAGGTTCCTTCTAGGAGAACCAACAACCCACATGCAGAAACCCGAGTGCATTTCAACCCGGACAAGACACACTTCATGGTTGTTCACGAGACACAAATAGCTGTTTACGACCCACTTAAACTGGATTCTTGTATGCAGGTACATTTAACTAGCTAATAACCATTTCATGATTTCTAATGCATTAATAACACATTATATTTAAAGTTCTTTTGTAATCTTGTTACTAGTGGGTCCCTCGACCAACAGCGGGTTCTATAGCAGATGCTGTTTATTCATGTGATGGTGATTCGATATTTGTATGTATCGAGGATGGAACTATTAGTATCCTTGCAGCTAAGCCCCTTAAGCTCAAGTGTCGGATCAATTATGCAGCATATATGCCACCAAAGCGCAGGTGTGTGTGTGTGTATATATAGATAAACTTTCCTAGTAACAGAATGTATACATTATTTTGTTTTCTCATAAAACATGATGAAACTAATTACTTTTTTTTTACAGTGCAATAAGGGTGTCTCCTACTGCTATTGCTGCACATCCTTCTGATCCAAATCAACTTGCAATTGGGCTTTCTGATGGCGGAGTTTATGTGCTCGAGCCACTTGATTCAGACAAACAGTGGGGCAGTTACCCATCCACTGAAACCAGTGCAGGTCCTAGCACCAACCCTGATTTCGATCAGTCAAGTGACTTTACTGGAAGCGAGCATGTCCCTATTTGTGTTGTGGATTAGTGTTCAGTTTAGTCCAGCTTAATCAACTTAAGTTTCTGGTTTGCTTCATGTTTTCTTATAATAAGACTTTGTTATGCATTTCTGTTTTTCAAGTTTTCAATAAGGTACTGTAACGGGATATTCTGTTAGGCCAGCTATCTATGGTTTAATGTTATATGACTTAAATGGTTTTGTTTGAATTTTGTGTTAGGTGATTTTAGTTTGAGAATGATATGATTTTACGCACGTAGAACCATGGGGTCTAGGGACAATAGTACCCCTGGTATATGCAAGGGGCGTTGCCCCTAGTTGAGAAAATGTGTCAGAATTGCAAAGTTGTTGAAAAGAGATAAAACTAACTATCGTTTGCAAAACCAAAATTACTATCGAGTAGCAGTTGTAAGGGAATTAAATGCCATGAGGCAATAGTAACCATCAACCGTTATGGCGGTTTCTCCTGGATTTAAAATTCGTTTTGGTCATTCTTTCGGTACATGATTTCATATCGGATTACGCACTCTTGATTTCTCTCTAAGAATTGACCGACTTTCAAGTCTAACACAATTTCAACATTGTGTGTGTGGACTATTTGCATTAAAATCACATAATTGATTTAGGAAAAATATAATTGTCTTCATTACTTTGTTTCGTAACATATAATAAAATATAATAAAGATGATTCATAATATTACTTAAATAACATAAAGCGGAATTATATTTTAATTAATTCAAACTTTGCTTTGTTGGATCATGGATGACATAATCTCCACTTAAGAAATTGCTGAGAACATTCACAACTTTCAAACTATTTTATCCCGCTTATTGTTTTCTAACTGGGGTCCAACCCAATTAGATATTTGCTGATGTGATAATTTACGTGACATGAAAACTTTGTTATTTGTTGACGTGTCTGTGGTGTGACACCATCACTATATCCAGCACTACCATCACTCACCACCGATAACCCCACCTCCTAACTTTGGCCACCACTACCTAACTACCATTAGGAAACACTGCCACTATCTTTCACCACCATCCTTTTCCTTCACTAACTCAATCTTCTCTGATCGACCTAAACTCCCAAACAAATCATTGTTGACTCCTTTAGGCAGCAGAGCTTCCATCGATACAAATATTAATGCTAACCACCACCACTATCGTCCCCAACCCTATCCATACTGATCTCTTCAATCTTTCACCAAAATCTGTAATCTTAATCACTAACTGATGAACGGGGTAATGAATGTTTAATAATGTACCCAATTGTATGTTTTTGATGAATTTTTGATGATTATATGTAATGAATAAGATAACTACGCAAGTTTGGATCGTTTTAGGATTAATAGCGAAATTGGATGGAATTAGAGTCGATTTTGATGAAGCGTAGTGTCCGAAGATGAAGACTTGAAGATATTGAAGTGTTTGGAATCTTAGTTGAGGTGAATTGGAGTTGGAAAGATGTATGGATGAGAAGAAACAAGATTGAAAGGTGTTTGGATGACGATTTGTGAGAAGAAATGAAGTTTGGACGACCATATTACCACGCCGTACCCTACGGTTCTTAACCGTAGGCTACAGTTGGATTAAAGGCATCAAGAAGACTTAATTCAGCAAGTCTGAACCGTAGGCTACTAGTCCCAGGCGTATCATACGGTCTGCAGAAGCAAAAGAAACAACAAAGGTGAACCGTAGGCTACAGTTCACAACTGTAGCCTACGACATGGGTGAGCAAAACTAGGAAAGTTTATTTTTTATATTGAAGCTATACTTTCAACCCTAATCCTTCTTGGCCCGTTTTAGTCAAAAAATATCATATTGGGAGAGGATTTTGAGTAGCAATCATCAACAATCAACATCAATTACTCATCTGGGTGCACGGTTCGTTTGTGAAACCGTTTTGTTTGATTTGATACTTGGGATTGTTTTTCATACGTTTGAAGAATATTTGTGGTTTTAATCATTTAAACAATTCATGTGTGTTGCAATTACTTATCTTTTATCATTCGCATTCAGTTTTTCTTGCATCGTGAGCAGTTTGATTATCGGGTGGGTAATTGATACATGTGGGTTGGTAATTGAATTGTACAGGTTATTATTAAAAACTTGTTTAATTATCACTTAAATTAAAACCGTTTAACAAAGCTATGTCTATGTGGTATCCTATCATTTAAATAGGTTTGAGTGAATCATTGAGCCGGAAACTCAGAAGGGGTTCCTTCTTTCGCATTATTGTTTTCAACTTTTCAAATCTATTCTCAGAATTACCATATCTGCCCTACCTTGACGAGCAAGACGAGAAATAGTTTCATTTTATATTTATATATATTTTTTGTTTTTTATTTGAATTATTATTTTTATTTATTTGTATAATTTATTATGTTATTGAAATTATCTTTATTTTGTGTTTAGTGGTCTAATTATTTTAAATTAAAAAAATAAAATTTTTAGGGTACTTATGGATAGTGTTGTCAATCATGATTATATGGTTTCTGAGTATTTAAGGATAGAAATAATATGGGAATGACGGTTAGAGTTTGAGGCTAAAAGGTCTTAAGTTCGAATCTAATCTCACCCGGGTTTTACTGCAGCGAACTTTCTGGCGGGTGGGTTTTCCCCGGTTCAGGAACTTGTGGGCTTAGGCTACCGGCCAACACTATTAGTAAACCCGAGTGTATGGGAAGCTTTCACCCAAGAAGCGGACGTCCCCGAATAACCGAACATTAGTTTCGTTGTCCGTTAAAAAAAATATAAAATACAACGTATGGGCTAAATATTAATAGCATTATTGGACAAGAGTGTTGAATTCATGTCAAAGGAGGGCATTGCAACATTTAAGACGTTTAGACATAGGACACCTGTGTCATGACGATTCTTTAATGTCAAACGTTTCCAAATCTTCCCAACCTAACAATTTGAGCTCATTAATGCAACCATTTAATAATTATTATTATTTTCTATTAACAAATTCAAAGAAAAACCATATTTAATACATGTATCGTAATTGTATTACGTGTCATGTGTTATTAAAGGCCATTGTTTTATAAACTTTTATTAAAGTTTATCTGCCATACATGTTATAATTTTACAGATAAATAACGACTTAAATGCCAATGTAAAACTAGGTAACCCACTTGGTAAAAACAGATGATTTTTAAAGACATGTCATAGATTCAAGCATAAGCAATGGAAGCAAATTAAAATAAGTTGTGTAAAGTAGAGTAGAGATAAAATTGGTGTTAAAAAACGACTTAAATTTCATCTATTTTATTTTATTATTTTCGTTGTAAAGAAAGATATGCTATATACTTATATGAGCTTGCCCAATGTTCATGCCATCTTACATAACTTTTTATACTTTACAATGAAAAGTCGGATATTAAAAAAAATTGTAAAGGAAGTACTTTTCTCAAAGGTGAATGTAAAAAAAAAAAAAAAAAAAACCTATTTAGTTTTACTACAACTACAATTTTAATTTTGAATAGACATATAGAAATATTTGATCTCATGTAAATGATTTATATTTCCTTCACTTATTAAGTGCAAAATTGATAAGGAGCCTTGTGATATACACCTTTTGATCCGTTAATTAATGTCTACAAGTTAATATCAAACTTCAAAGGACCCTTCTACCTCACCTAACTCTACTCGTGTAATATACTCATGTATTTATTTAAATATTTGTTTAGTAAAATATAATGCTTTTGATATATATACTTAAATATAAAGCTTTCTACTACATAAATTAAGAGATTTAGATGTAATAGATAAAGAGAGAAAGAGGAAATTGAGACAATATTGAAGAATTGTTCATGGCAGTGGAGAATGGCAAAGGCGTGGGAAGGAAAACTGCTTTCGATTTCTAGTTGTGTACTCAGGAGGGTGGCTGGTGGCTGAGTGGAGGTTATCGGAGGATGGTAGATGGGGGAGGAGAGAGTGTGTGTGAAATGGAAAACTGTTTTATAGTTGAAAATAAATGGCATTTAGTTTTTTTTTTTTTTTTTAATTTGACCGTTGCATAACGGCCATATTTCATCACGGCGATCGAAAATAGGTCGGATGATGAATATATGTTATAGCTGTAGATAAAATGCAAAATTGTTTGGCGAAAACTGAAAATAGATAATGGTTTTTTTTATATCTTTTTAAATTGAGTGTTGCATAACGACCAAATCATCGCAACCGTCGAAAATAGGTCAAATGATGAGCGAGCCCACGATCCACATTAGGGATGAGTTCGGGACGGTATCGGTACCAACCGATACCGAAAATGCCGATCTCGAAAACTTCCAAAACCCAATACCGATACCGAAAACATACGGTACGGTATCGGTACGGTATCGATACCGGTATGGTATCGGTATTTTACCTTAAAATACCGATACCATACCGATCCCGTACCGATACCGAAAATACCGAAACCAAAAACTTCTAAATGTGAGTACCGATTCCGATACCAAACACCCTCGATTCGGTACGGGATCGATACGGTATTAGTTCAGAATCGGTGTCGGTTCGGTATTTGGTGGTGTATGCTCATCCCTAATCCACATGTGCCACCTCTGTCCCCGCACCCCACGCACGCATATATAACGCATTACCTAATCACGAGAATGCTACACACCTCTCCTTCAACAAGTAAAACTATACAATAAAAAAGAAAAAAAAGGCAAAAGCTACCGAATGCATTCTTCAGATCAGATCTAACACGTATTATTTTTTGTTACAGTAATCGTTTCACTCTTTCATTCTTTCACGTCACCGTCGCCCCCATAGTAATTTCCGCCACTCTCTACCTATATATATATACACACACACACACAAACATATACACACACATCCCACCATCCAACCTACCATTAATTCCGTCTACCGACAATGAACGGCGACGAACGTTCCGTGCCACACACAACCACCCTCGTCCAAACTAACAATAATAACATTTCCATTAACAATTTTAATCTAAAAAAGACGTCTAAATGGTGGTCGTTATCGAATGCAACGTTTTTACAATGGACGATGGCGGATGCATTCGGTTTGTTGAAGCACCACCCTGTCCCGTGTTTATTTGCTGTTTCTTTATTGTTTTTTATGGGTGTGGAGTATACGCTCTGTATGATACCGCCGTCGTCACCGCCGTTTGATATTGGTTTTGTGGCTACTGCTTATTTACACCGTGTCCTTGTTGCTAGTCCTACACTCAACACCGTTCTTGCAGGGCTTAATACGGTAACAGATTAACAGCTGTCATGTTTCTAAATTTGATTCAAATAATTAAGAGTTTGATTTATTCACTCACATGCAACAGAAGTTGAGTGTATTTTTTAGAAAATATTACACTACACACTGTCATATATTGTCATCGGTATATCTGTTGGTAAAAACGGTATCCTGGGGTAACTGTTTCAGATATTGAACAAGGTCATGTTCGTGATTGTTTGGAAAATAAATGTGCTTACAAGCTGTTCATGAACACTTATCAAACGAGATTTTATGTTTGTGTTCGTTTTTTAAGGAAATAAACGTATTTATGATCGCCTGTGTCGTATTTTAAATTTCGACAAAAGTCGACATTTTTTTTAATTTATCACAAATTAACATCACGTAATATTTAGTTCGACCGGAAATATACCAACTTAATTTTCCAAACATATATATACTTTGAAAATAAAGTTCTTAACTTTTGGTATCTTAACCAACCTACATTTTTTGCGAATAAATTATTTAAAATACATTCATTACCATTGAATTTTACCAACACAATACCGATAAACTGTTTAAAAATGCGTTTTTATAATTTTAGCTATCGGTATTCCGTTAGTAATTACCGATAGTCATGGTTGATATTTTTTTTTCGCAAAAGTGTTAATTGCTTGAATATATATGTTAATAATTTGAATTGGAAGGTGTTTGTGGGGATGCAAACAGCGTACATAATAGGGACGTGGGTGATTGAAGGGCGGCCGAGAGCCACCGTGGCGGCGTTGTTCATGTTTACCTGCAGAGGCATTTTGGGTTATGCCACACAGCTTCCTTTGCCGGAGGTACGTACGTACGTCGTCTCTTCTAACATACCTCTATGATCAAATGTTATGTACACTGTCCATGAAATTGTTTTTGTTGTTAATTGTAATTAGTTTTCACTGCTTTCACAGAAATGGATGCTTATAGAGAGAGTTTCTAGTTTAGTTCTTATGTAACAAGTTTAAATTACATAAAAAAAGCTTAAATTCATCTAAATACAATAACTACATATCTAATTTCAAAAGTCAAGTTAATGACGAAAACACAGTGCACAGTGATGTTTTTTATAGAATAGTTACGCCTTTAAGAAAATTGATTATATATAAGACGATCATAAAACGGAGTGTCGCTTTCTATTTTGGTTGCCGCCATTCACGAGTTGTATTAATTGGATAAAAAAGTGTAATTTAAAACAATACTGGGCTAATGAGTTTAGTTAGGTAAATGATTTTAGCTGTTTATTTGAGCTTAAAGTAAATCAAAAGGTAATAGGTTTAACAAACAAATTCGGTTTTTAAAACTAATTATAATCTTTTGTATAAAAAAGTTATATGTATAAAGAAGGGAAAATCACCAAAATAGCCCGTTGACCAACCCTTTTACGAAAATAGCTCCCTCCTGTCTCTTTGGGGAGACGGGTCACGGTTCCCAACACGTCTGAGGCGTCTCCCGAGAGGCTTCCCATATGAACCAATACAAAACCGACACCTCATCACACTCTCTTTCTCCTCTCTCTCTCCCTTTCTCTCTTTCTCTCTAAAACGTCTTTATCTCTCCTCTCTCTCTCTATCTAAAAGTCTCCTCACTTTCTCTCTCCCCTCTCTTCTCTCTCTCTCTCTCTCTTAAACATCTCCTGGTCAAGGTTTTTTTCTTGTCTACGATCGGTAGCCTTATCAGCTTGGTTACCAACTATTTCAACGTGTGAAGGGGCCAAGATCTCTACAGAGGAAGACGAATCAACTGTATTAGGGGGGTTGAGGGTGTTTCAGCTGAGCCGCAATAGTTAATTCAGAGGGTGGGGGGGGGGGGATTATCTTGCAAACCAACGATTTCCACTGTTAAATCAGGAGGTTTGGGAGGGATAATAGAGGAAGAAGAAGGGATTTGATCCTTTACCGGAGACGTCTCCGGTGCTTCATCCGACACTCCTCCACACAACAACATCTCCGGTGCTTCGAAGAAATCTTCTTTTCCGGTGAGTTCTTCGTCTTCTCCAGTGAGTTCTTTGTCTTCTCCGACGAAGTTTCATTATCCTCTGTTTTTTTTTTCTTGTTCTTCGTCTTCACCGGAGACGTCTTCGGAGACGTCTCAGGTCTGTCTCACGTCTCAGGTCTGTCTCGGGATCAACAACGACATGTGGCGGTCCTCTGTTGGCTGAAATCGAAGGCCTCTCGGGAGACACTTCAGACTTGTTGGGAAACGTGACCTGTCTCTCCAAAGAGACCACTCGGTCAACGAGCTATTTTGGTGATTTTCCCTATAAAGAATATAAAAAAGACTGAAAATTTTGGACATTAAAAAAAATTGAAATTACCTCGTCCATTACAACAAAATCATATCTAATAAATATGTCTTCAACATGTTTTATTAAATTGAAAGTTTTATTACAATCTTAAAGGCTTGTGTTTGGATATATTTTAATACAAAAGATAAAACCTGGAAATTGTGGACAACATGTTGTATTCATAGTTGACAAATGGGCAAAATTTCTTAAAGTCGTTATTATTGGTGTCACTAATTCAATAATTCATATGATATCTCTTTTCAATTTTAATTAAACTTTATTTTGTAAGTTATAATAATAATAATATTCTCCTACATACTTAAAGTAGTCACACTTTTATAGCGTGGCTATACTAACTTGCAGCGTACATCATGCTAACGTACACCACCCCTATTTTGTTAACGTGCATCACCATTTTGAAAACCTTTTCTTAAGGATGATAATTTGGTAACAGATATCTTTTTTTTTCTTTTTAAGGATAAACATTTAATACCGAGTAGTTGTACCGAATCGGTATTTTCGATACTGATATAGTTGGATTTTCCTTTATCGTGGAGAATCGAACTATTACTGTTTTAATATTGGTACCAATACTGTATTCGTTACTGTTTCTCAATGGGATGATTAAAATCCATTGAAAATGGAGTTATAAAATGCATATTAATAGGGGTGCAAACGAGCCGAGCCGAGCCCGAGCTCGACCAGGCTCGAACTCGAGCTCGATTAAGTTATAAGAGCTTGAGCTCGGCTCGATTCGAGCTTTATTTTCAAAGCTCGAACTCGGCTCGTTTGTAATTTCTTAAGCTCGGCTCGGGCTCGGCTCGTTTAGTATTTATTAGTTAATATGTTAAATAAAAATAATATAAATAATAGCTCATTTAGGCTCGTGTGCTCGATAAGTGAAGCTCGAGCTCGGGGCTCGTTTACTAAACAACTTTAAATGAATGGTAAATATTATTAAATATTTAAAAAACTAATATTATACTAGGCTCGATAAGGCTCGACGAGCCTAACGAGCTTCACATGCTAGGCTCATGCTCGAGCTCGATAGATAAACGAGCTTTGTTTTAGGCTCAAGCTCGGCTCGTTTCGAGCTTTTTGCCGAGCCGAGCTCGAGTAGCTCGCGAGCTGCTCGGCTCGTTTGCACCCCTATTCATATATGTACAAGGTTTGAACCGCGTCCCATGACAACACACGGGTTTAAATTACGTCTCGCATGCGCGAGTAACTACAACTCTAGTAGTATTAATAATAATATGATAAATTCTACACTTTAATATAGCTCTATTAGATTACTCGTATCATTGCAAATTGCAAATTTCGATTTTAATTGATAATTTAGTTTAATAATTTGAAGTTTGAACATATATTTTTTATATGTGATTTAGTGTGGCAATTTTTAACACGCACCAAAACACGAAACAAAAATAATTAAGTTTTGGTGTTAAGTATAATACATGTAATAAATAAGTTATGTTTGGCCGATTGGACATGTTTAATTAATCATCTCATGTTTGGATTGACCTGTTTAATTTTACTAGTCGTGTTCAAGTTCATCTGTATGATTTAACTAGTCGTGTCCATGTTGACATCCTCAACCCATTTAATTAAACAGGTTGACTCGTCAACCCGTATAAACCAGTTTAAAACATCGTCTATGAGTACTTATGCGACTCTTTACTTAAAATTTGTTTCGTATCGAACGTTCTTAAAATAATGTATTTGAACAGGGATTCTTGGGTTCGGGAGCGGACTTTCCAGTAGGGAATGTGTCCTTCTTCTTGTTCTATTCTGGTCACGTTGCAGGATCAGTAATTGCGTCGCTTGATATGAAGAGAATGCACAGGTGGGAGATGGCCTTTCTATTCGACACCTTGAACCTTTTGCAAGTGGTGCGGTTACTAAGCACAAGGGGACACTACACCATTGATCTAGCCATCGGAGTAGGTGCGGGCATGTTGTTCGATTCCTTTGCAGGAAAGTATATGAAGAAGGCTGCGGCCTCAACCGATGATGCCTTGTATACAAACCGACCTCACTTATCTTGACCACTTTAACGTCAAACTAACTGTTAGTTTTTGGACATGGTGTCTTGAAGAAAAAAATGTGCAATTTGTTTCTTTTAAGGTACAACTTATTTTCAGTTAGTTGTATCTTCCTTGTGAAAATCTGGTAAAAGTAAAGTAGTAATTATTTTTTTTAATCTTTTAATAACTAGCTAATAGAGACTCAAATCATACCTCTAATCTATACCTTTGTTCACAATGGGAACTAAACCATCAAGTCATCAACCTCACCTTAATATCTCGTTACGCTAAAAGTCCTTTGGTTCTTTTTTTTAAAACACCTTGATACTACTGTTGCGCTACAAATATTCCATTGCCTTTTTCTTGAAAGACCGATTTATAAGTAATAAAAGCAAGCCAACGGAAAGCCGGAGAGTATGAAAAGTAGCTACTTAAATCCATCATACATACATGAGTGCTCCCGAGACACTTTTGGGCGGGGAACACAACATTGGCATTGATGGATGCACAAACCCATGACACCATATTACTCGTCCACGATCGTGGGCAAGTTTGGCAGAGGCATCACTGTAAACGGATGACAATGGACGAGGGGATGATGCCGGATGCATAAATTTTCTTTTTAATGTTTTCCGTTTAATGTAATTCTTCAAAAATTCATAAAAAAGTTTGTATACAATTGAAATTATTTATTAAGTTGCGTTACAATACAAAAGCCCATACCCAGAGCCAGACCCGATCCATACCCGAAAACCGCCTCTGGGTCCACACCCGAAACCGGGTTTTTTCCATAATATATAAATCTATGTTTCTATGTTTTTAAATTATTTTTGTGTTTGTAATATTTTTACTTTCTAATATTCATGTACTTTCCTGTTACTTGTCTATATTTACCTAAACAACCTGATCTATACCCGGATCCGAACCTGAACCCGATCTGGCTATGGTCAATACCCGAATTTCCCATACCCGGCATACCCGTACCCAAGTCCATACCTAGGAGGGAGTATTGAAAACACCCAATTTTGTGCAATTCGGGTTGGACTAAAATAACAGGGCCAGCTGGTTTAGCTGTTGAGGTCTTGTCTTGTTGGGCCGAGAAAACCCTCAAAATAAGGGAAGGTGGGCTACTGCCCACTGGGTTCATCTCCTGGGTGTTTGTTACCTTTGCTTCAGAAAGAGAACTTTTTATTTTTAAATCAAACTTCAATAAATTATATTTCAGACCCTAGACTTTCGTAATTGTTTATTCTTGTTAAGAAGAATTTTTGAAAATTGCTTATAACTAAGGGATGGTCAATTAAAGAACTCGGATTCAATGAAAAAGTCAAGATATGAAACATATCGAATGAGTATCCGGGTACACGCTTTCGGTATATATTGATGGATATGGTATGAGATATGAGATAATAGTACTCTTTCAATCTATCTATCTATCTATACATATAATAAACCAAAGCCATTTTAATGACATGGCATTCAAAGAGACATTCTCCTCCTTGAGTGTGCCATGTGTCATCCCCTGTGGCATTGAGATATTTTAGGAAAAAAATAATTTAAAAAAAAATAGATTTTTCTCTCTTATGTTTCCTCCCATAATTTTTAAACGTTAATATCTTTTATATACGAGATTTTTTAAAGAAAAAAATTACACCAAATTAACGAGCGTTTTATTATCTTTCCAACGAGTACCATAGTGCTATATAAGAAAACGGAGAAAAAAACGACTATTTTTTGTTGGGTTTTGTTCAAACAGGAAAAAAACACAAAGTGTTCAGGTAAATCATGTATAGGCAAGTCACTAATTATGTTCAAATCAGTAAATATGAATTCTATTTTCAACATGCGTTAGCATTTGAGTTATACATTGTTTTAGGTTTGATATTAATATTAGAGTTATACATTGTTTAAGGTTAGGCGTTAACATTGGAGATATATTTTTAATTGTTTTAGGTTAGCTGCTACCCGAAGCTTTCATGCATGTAACTGGAAAGCGCACCATTCTATTTCATATGTAAAATGAATATGTCATATTAGATTTTTTCAACCCCGGGACGTTCCCGGGGTATAATCTAGTTTATTATATAGTAGACTAGATTATATCTCATAAGCGTGTGGATAGATAAATCTAATATTAAGTGATAAAATATGTGTTATGATGTAACACAGAAATTAATGTATTATAATATAAGAAAACAACAATTTTAATCATGTGAATAAAAATAAAAATGTATATTAGAAAAAAAGATGTATGTTTGGATGAGGAGTAGAGCTATAAACAAACATTGTAGGGCGTGATTAAGGCGGTGGTCTTGAATGTGTGATTTTTTTAAAGTAGTGGCTTTAACTTATTATGCTCTTGACAAAATAGAATTCTTAGTTTTAACATGATTGGTGACTTCTCTAGACATGATTAATGAATTACCTGAACATATTGTGTTTATTTTTCTTGTATGAACAAAAACCCACAAAAAAATCGTTTTTTTTTTTTTCATTTTTTGTATAGCATTATGGTACTCGTTGGAAATATAATAAAACGTTCATTAATTTGGTATAAACTTTTTTTTAAAATCTCGTATATAAAAGTTATTAACGTTTTAAAATTGTGAGGAAACATGAGAGAGTAAAAGACTTTTAATTGGAAATAAGGAGGAGGATGCCACGTGACACACCCAATAGGGGACTATGGCCTCTTTACAGATTGATTATTATAATTAAAGTTAGTTTTTCAAATCCTTAAAAATTATCATCAATCTAGTGTTTGTTGGGTCAATTATTTATATTTTCCATTTCTATGTAATAACATGTTAATTACTTGAAAGAGGGTTAGAGATTATGGTTTGGGACTTCCGGTTTGGTAAACTCTTACCTTAGCATGGTGGTAAATTCTAAGCGCTTAGGACTTGGTTTCTTACACCCTTCACTACACTTGGAGAGATATGTTAAAACCAAGAGAGCAATAGTGATCGGCGAAATGAATCCCTTATGACTATTTTTTATTTACTACCAAAGTACGATTATTAATAGTCGCCTTACTGCTTCTTTTCAAAGTTATGGGTTTAATTCCGACCTTGCGGATCCGTCACCTGGCTGCTTCACTCCAATATGGTTGAGATGTGACGATGCCCTAAAAAGGGGTCCCACTACTTTATAGATTAACATAACACAACTTTTTACTAGGTCTTAAAAGAACAACTTTGGTCGGTTGTCTAGCATATTACTCGGAATAACCTTCCTAAGACGTATGGTGTTTTCTAAGAGTAAACTTTCGAGAATCCATAACCAACTTAGTTAATGACATCATCAAGGGGGAGTGTACATCCAAGTGACCTTTTCTTACTCTGATTTCAAACCTATCTATCTTTTGTTTGTTTATATATTTTTTATGGAACCTACAAACACCACTTTCTTATTGGCTTTACTAGACGTTAATGACAATTCGGAACTGAAAGCTTTTGTATCCTCGGATCGGTATCTTACCATCAATATACTATGCCAACGTTTGGTGCACTTGCTTCAACTTGATGTTTTGTGTGATCATATATTATCGTGTTTTAAAAATTTAAGACTTGGTCATGTTCAAAAACCGCTAAAAATAACCATTATTTATATACACTCCACACCATGTCATAATCACTTCCTTAAAAAGTGAGACATTTGGAGAAGGTGATCGCTACCTTTGCTTAGTGAGTTAAATGTGTAATGGGCATCTCTACCGGATTAAGGGATCGAGACGACTAGTGGAGAAACTTTCAATCGGAGGATCGGGGAGGAAATAGAAAGATTAGTTAACATCTCTTAAACCTCAATAAATCGTTATCTTGCATATACTATTGTTTATAGTTTACAAGTATATTGTTGGGTTCATAACAAATGAGAAATTAAGTGAAAACAAGTATTTAACAAAGAAAATTTAACAAAACTTATTCACCCCTCTCTCTAGCTTTCCACACAATAATAACTGAATTTCGAAGTAGCTCGGTTACCGTTGATGATTAACTTGTCAAAATCACTTAGTACTACTGATCATCCAAGTTGCTGAAAGTTTCTAATTATGATGGCAAACAACATATTTTTTGTTGATCGTAGTTGCCACTATTGATAGTAATTACTGAGGCATTACAACTAAGGCTTATGGGTGTGGAGACATCAAACCCCATGTCTCACCTTCTCTCTTCCGTCCCCACTCCAAACACCACCCCCACCAATATCTCTGTCTCTTATGTCTCTCCAGAGATATAAGGGATGACCAATCATGCTTTAATATTATTATTTTTATTTTCTTTTATTATTATTGCATTTAATATTATCTCATGTCTCCACACGTCACCCATGTCCAAACAAAAGAAGATGAACCATGTCCTATGTGACATCCTAGGTGGTAATGAGATTGAATTGACATGACATTTTTGGTGTCTCTACACCCACTAGCCTAATGGATCAATTTATGTGCAACTGGATGGTTGGTGCCTTAAATTAGAGTAATCTTAAACAAGCTTTAACTTCACACATCATAGCTCTAACTTGTATCAGTATTTGTATCAATATCTCGGATAATAATTAGTTCTTAAGTAAACAAGCCAAATTAAAAATGTCTTGACAACAAAAACTCCACCAACAGTTTTTATTATAATGTCTTAAAATATTTTGAAAGTGCTCGAAATTTGATAACAAAGTGAGAGGCTTGAGAGCGGGCAAATTACCTGATAGAATAGGATCCTTGCCTCTTCTATTGATTATGATAATATTTATAATGATACATTGTGATCTCTCTATTTTAGATAGAGATTATCTACTAAATACAAATTACAAAATACAAATTATAGATATAGACACATGTGCTATGACACCCCCGCAGTCAAAGCGGGAGGAGACCGTATGCTGAGACTGTCTCTGAAATCTTCAAATAACACTTGAGGAAGGCCTTTGGTAAAAATGTCTGCAATCTGGTAACGAGATGGCACATGTAGGACGCGCAAATTACCCCGTTGCACTTGTTCACGCACAAAATGGATGTCCAGCTCTATATGTTTGGTGCGCTGGTGCTGTACTGGATTCCCTGATAAGTAGATGGCACTAACATTGTCGCAATAGACCAAGGTTGCACGCGACAGAGGATGATGTAGCTCAAGTAATAAATTGCGTAGCCAACATATTTCAGCGACAACGTTGGCAACTCCCTGATATTCTGCTTCAGCGCTGGAACGTGAGATGGTGCTCTGTCGTTTAGAACGACCAAGAAATAAGATTATCCCCAAAGTAAATGCAGTAACCACTCGTGAACCGTCGTGTATCAGGACACCCGCCCAATCGGCGTCTGTGTAAGAGACGAGCGACTGGGTAGGGGAGCCGTGCAGATTAAGACCGAAATCTGTGGTACCTTTTATAACGTATAATACGCTTCAGGGCGTTCCAGTGATCTATACGAGGGGAGTGCATGTGCATGCAGACCTGCTGAACCGCATAAGAAATATCTGGGCGAGTGAATGTGAGATACTGAAGGGCACTTGCCAGACTGCGATACAAGGTAGGATCATGAAATAGATCGCTGACGGTGCTGCTGAGCTTGCCATTTGTGTCAACGGGAGTGGCAACGAGGTTGCAGGATTGCATGCCAGCTCAAGTGATAATCTCTGTCGCATATGACCGCTGTGAAAGAAACATAGTGTCTGCAACACGAGAGACAGAGATACCCAGAAAGTAGCTGAGAGGACCTAAGTCCTTCATGGCGAATTCACCCGCTAGCTTTGCCATGAGAGATTGACGAAGCTTGTCAGAGGAGGTAACAAGAAGGATATCATTCACGTATAAGAGAAGATACGCGGTGTGAAGCCCTGATGAAGAGTGAAAAGAGAAGCATCACTCTTGCTGTGTGAGAAGCCAATAGTAAGAACAAAGTCTGTGAACCGCTGGTACCAGGCACGTGGGCCTGTTTGAGACCATAAAGAGACTTCTTAAGCGAGCAGACATGGTCAGGGAAACGTTTGTCCCGAAACCCCATAGGTTGGTACATGTAGACGGTTTCATGAAGATTCCCATGAAGAAAGGCATTGGTCACGTCTAACTGATGAACTGACCAACCCCTGGATAGGGCAATAGATAAAACCGTCCGAATAGTTGCCGGTTTGACAACCGGGCTAAAAGTCTCCCCGCAATCAACACCCACCTGCTGTAATCGACCATCACATACCAGACGAGCTTTATAGCGTTCTAAAGAGTCGTCCGACCTGTACTTATGCTTAAATAACCACATGCTTCTAATAACATTCATATCAGACCGACGAGGTACCAATTCCCAAGTCCCATTTCTAACTAATGCATTGTGCTCAGTAGACATGGCGAGTACCATTCCGGTATATTCTGGGTGAATTTGGGTAGGGCATGGTGGTGTGGGCCAGGAGAAGGTTTGGGCTGACTGGAAGTTTAAAGGGCGTTGGAGTTGGTGGGCTGATTGGCCAGGTATAAGCCCATGGTGGAATAGGAAAAGGCCAGATTGTATTGGGTGTGGAACGATCGGTTTGAGGCCACCCCTGCCTCGTCCACGACGGCCATTACGACTGCCGCGAACTCGGCCGGAGTAGCTGGGTGGAGTGCGGCTAGT
>JAUTDX010004421.1:0-41028 GCA_030844895.1 Ambrosia x helenae
CAAGAATAATATGCTCTTTAAAATCCAACCAATTCAACTCCCGAAGGCAGCGACACCACTCAAAACTAGCTATCGCACACACCACTGACGACTCTATCACCACCGTCGGTTACAAAGCTAACACGTAGGTTTTGGATCCGAAGTGGAAACGTAGGACTTGCACTCGAACCACGGCAGCATAACCGATACTACCACCACCAATGCCCTGAAAAACTAGATCACAACCTTTTATTAACCACAGTACCACACCACCGGAAACACGAGTAGAAACTAAAATTCTTACCGGGTAACACGAATTAGCCGACTGACGCCGTCATCTCCAACCACCCACCATCTCTGACCAGTCTACAACTCCAACAAAACGTATTTTGGCCGGACCAGAATGTAGGCAGGTCCGATGATGAGTTAGAATGAGATGACGGATTGGCGACAACAACGACTGTCACACCCCGCCAAGGCGGAAACGCGAGGTGTAACTTCGAATGATTCCAAGCACAAAGGTCACACGAGCATTAATTAAAGTAAAACGGGAACTTCCATTAAACAACCAAATTTGTCAAACATAACATTAAATTGTTTAAACTTAAAACCATTGTATAAAAATGTCTAGGGTTAAAACAACAACACAATGGTTCAAAAGGAGGTATCCCATAAATGCTCGCACGTGACCTTCACAAGTTCCATTATCCATGCTAATTTCCTGAAAAACATGCATGTAAAAATATAGGTCAACATAAAGTTGGTGAGTTCACGGGTTTTCTGTATGATGGACATGTAATCCAAAACCGACTACATCATTGCCTAGCTAGGGTAATAATTAATATGTGATCTGACATGATCCCATAACCAAACCTTGACATGTTGTGCCTCGCCCATTGTACACTAAAGACAATGAAATAATGTGAAATACAAGCACTCTTTTGATATCTGTCATCCGGTCAGAGCGACTGACCAAGAGTGGGGGTGTCAACCCAATAGATCTATTCCGGTGTTTCATGGCTAAGTCCATAGCTAATGGTTATGGTATGATGTATGACACGAGGGCTTAATGGATCCTGAACCTTAATGTCTCATGTTCACATAATAGTCCATGATTGTAACTGAAAACTGTACACATGTTTTCCCCCAGAAAATGTAAAAACGGTAAAAAGAGGGCCGTGAAATACTCACTTGATGTCAGGATGCTAGACTGAACTGAATCTGATGCGGTGTGTCTGGTCTGGGATGCCCTAAGTTCATTTAAAGGCAATCTTAAGTCTTTGTTTGGTTCTAACTACCATGCAATTGTTCACCCGACTGGAACACCCATGGACTAGGGTTTTTTGTACCACTATCCATGTGTGTCACACATGTATGTGTCAGAAAATGTTCGTTTTGTCGTTAATATGGCTATGTTTTAGTCTGTTTTTGGTAAAACAAGTGACTTACTTACTTAATGTTACCGAGTGTTACTTATGCCTTAGTTATGTAAGTCTAGGGAGGGATATGGACTTATTCTTTGGAATATTGTACAAAAACACCAATATTAAGTATTTTTGTCCCTTGAATATACACACATGTTAGTGTTTATCATCGGTTTTCAAGAAAACGCTTGTGTTAAGCTTGTTGACACATGTTTTTAGTGTCTCTAACATATGTTTATAAAATAAACCTTAGTATATGTTATAAAACTAAGCAGATTGACTTGTTTTGGGCCGGCCTCGACCCTATACACTCACGCATACATTCATATGTATGTGTGGGTGTACGCATATGTCCATGTATGTGTTCTAGGATGTAAGAAAATCGTATACATACGTGGGTGTATCCTTAAGTTGAAAACATTGATTTTAACCATTAAAACTTAGGTGTTTAAGTTATTTTTACTCAAAAACTAGTGGCTTAGTGGTGTGTGCGAGTGAGTTCCTTTGGGTGAACCTCTCCATGTTCGAATATTATTCAAATAAAGGAAATGGTTCGGTTTTTATACCTCACTTGTGTGTAGCCGAAAATATCAAAAGAAAATAAGCTAACTCCCGACAATGTGACTCCTAGATGCTTTCTAGTGACTCGTGATTGCCAAATGATGATGGTAAATGATCGACTAATGCCCTTTGGGGTGTTTGTTCTCGGTCGAAGATAAACAAAAGAGGGGGAAGAGAGTGTTCAAGTGTTAGTGAGATTTGTGGAGGTTACGGTGATCTATATGAGTTCTGTGCTCCTATATAAAGCCGAGAGGTGGTGGGGATGACCATGTGCCATTGGTTCAGAAAAATGGTAGGTCGAAGTCTTGCTTTCATGGAGTGCATTGAACTAGAGCCTTTCAAGATGAAATAAGTTGACTTGGATGTTTTGTTTGGTTATGTAGGGTGGGTTATCGGCCTAAATAACATGGGAAGGGGCAAAATTAGTTTTGGCAAGTTGACAAAGTGTGGAGGCTCATGTGTTTTATGTTGTTGCCATGTTTGTGCAAGGTGGTAACCAAGGTTCTTGTTTGTTTGTGTGTGCTTCCTTGGGCCGATTTTTGGTGAGTGTATGATGGTTTTGGAAGGTCAATTCCCACTAGATTATTGTGTTAGGATGTTTTACTCACATTCTAGTGTATGTATTGCATGCTTGAGGGTTGACTAATCATGATTCGTTATGGGAAATAGGTGAAAACAAGGTGGGAAATGTGTAGACAATTTGGGAAAGTCAATATGCATAGGAAGGTGTTGGAATGGAGCCACCCTTCTTTGTTGTGTGCAAGTGTAGGTGTAGGATGGCTTGGTGGTTAGTGTAAGTGTGTTTATGTGTGTATAGTTGTATGTAATGTATGTGTAGGATGAGATGTTTAAGCAATGGATAGTGTATATGTGTGTGTAATCGTGAATATGTATATATGTGTATGGGGGTGGATTTTTTGTTGTTACAAGCATTCATACACAAAATTATACATAGATATATAATTTTGAATCTTGCTTAATATTAACTTGTCTATGTGTGTCCATATGAATATGTATATGTATTTCAACTGAAGTCTAAATAGATAGTTGGAATTTAATCACCGTTGTGATTTATATGGATACATATGATCGGAATTAGGAGTCGTGTGGCATACTGTTTACGTCTTGTATCAGTTAATTTCCTAGTTTTTCATAGGCAACACATGTGGATAGTTCATGTAGGTGAACATTGTTTGTTTTTGTTCTTTTTCGGGGCAACAAATTGGAATTCTTATGTTCAATTGCATGGATTCCCACAGCTAGGGTTTTGCATGGATTTCCTAAAATCTATCATGAATTATTCGACTAAATAGGGCTTTGTGTTAACTAGGGTCTACTGTTAGACTGTATGCCTCGGATTGACTCGTTGGAACCCTGTATGGCCCAATTACGATGAAATAGATGACATGTAATGCTATGCACACTGTATACATGTAGCTAAGTGTACGGATATGACCTGTGATTTCGACGGGTGTCACAACGACATATCTGAATAAAACATGCAAAAATAGTGGTGTGAGTGGCGATGGTCATCATTGTTGCTTTTTCCGGTGTCGGTCTACGGTTTTCTAAAGACAAAGGAAAACGTTGTTATGTATAGATAGAGAATAAATCTGGCACTCTTTCTGTTCTTGTTTTGTTTGTTTAAATGTGTATGAAAATGATAAAAATTGAAGTTTGAAACAAATTTACTTCAACATAATTATTTTATTTTATCATTAGAATCGTAACTCCATACATGATATTGTTGTCTGTGATAAATACTTTTAGTATTCAATTTCATGTGGACATAATCTTTCATATATATAGATTGGAAATTTAAAGGACTTAATAATCATTCGATTAACGCGTATTTGTCTAATGTATTGTTCGTCCCTTTAAGTTTGAAACTTTGTGATATTTAGCCTGTAATGTATGTTACTTAGATTTTATGCCTGTAACTTTTAATAATTGCAATTTTAACCCTAAACTACTACTTCATAACCCATTCGTTCGCTAATTACTTTTTTAAAAAACTAATTTATTGACGTGTTTAAAACATTTTACGTGGGAATTTTTATATATTCGTCGGTATAAATACGAGTTGGTCTACGTTTCGAATTAAACTTTTTTTTTTCTTTTGGAAAATTGTGAGTTTATCCCTTTTCGTACCTTTTCTTGGAAAAAACTATTTTTTACGTGCAGATTTGTATATGTGTGTTGGTATAAAATACGAGTTGGTCTATGTTTCGACTTAAACTTTTTCTTTCTTGGAAAACGAGTAATGTCGAATAGGATACGTTTTCATGCTTATATTGTGTGCATTATCAGTTGGTCCACGTTTTGATGTAAAGTTTATTCCAAACCGAGTTAAAAACATTGTGTTTTACACTTTTTAGTAATCGTCTTTTACATATTATGTTTTACGAATTGTGTGTAGCGCATTGTGTCTTATGCATTTTGTTTTACACTTTGTGTGTTACTGCAAGGTTCAACCCGCCGCGTGCCGCCTCAACAAGAAGAGAAAGAAAGACAGTCGAACACATGTTTCTAGTTAGTAGGTTATGTTAATGGTTTGTTGTAGTTTGTGTAGTTATTGAATGACAATGTCACCTTTATGTACTCTTTTCTTAGAATCTTTTGTAGTTGGATATGTTGACTTTTGAAGGTTATGGATATGTTGGGTTCATATGCACTTTTGTATGTTGTCTTATGTTGGCAGTAGATTTGTGCATATTTACCATGTTGTATGATATCTACCATTTGTGTAGATCCAGCCCATATATGCAAGTCAACTGCTGCATATTTGCACACATATATGCAGCCTCTCTATGACCCATTTGGGTTGTGCAAGTCAACGTTGCATATTTACCATTTGTGCAGCCTCTGTAAGACCCATTTGGGTTGTGCAAGTCAAACAGTTGCCTAGTTAACCATTTGTGCAACCTCGGTATGACCCTTTTGGGTTGATCAAGTCAACTGCACATTTTTGCAAGTTCAAAACTGCATGAGCAGACAAATGGGTCATGGGTCATCAGCATATGCATATATATATATATATATATATATATATATATATATATAATATATATATATATATATGCACTAAATGGGTCAACTTCACATATATGCACATATATATGTATGATCAAGTTAAATGCCTGCTTTGTGCAAGTTCAAAACTGCATACAAATAGGTCATGGGTCATATGGACACATTTGCATATATATATATATATATATATGCACTAAATGGGTCAACAACATCTGCATACAAATAGGTCATGGGTCATATGGACACATATGCACTAAATGGGTCAACAGCATCTGCATACGAATGGGTCATATGGACACATATGCACACACACATACACACACACATTCATATATATATATATAATATATATGCACTAAACTAAATGGGTCAACTTTGCACTAATATATATATATATATATAGCCAAAGCAGATATGCACACATATGTATAGCCAAATAACATTTTACATACCAAAAGACTGAAGTTCAAGACATCAGTGTACATACCACATCAGTTTACCATTGTTTATCATACCAAAAGACTAAAGTACATACCATCTTAACCTACTAACACGCCAACACTACTTCTAATGACAATCATCATCCGAACAGTATGGTGAATATAATGGATCATACTCCGCTTCATATGGATCATGGTACCACTCATCATAATCTGTCTTTGTGTTGTGAAATCAAATGCCTGCTTCAACACATCTGGATCAATATCTGGGATTGGGTCATCATGCTTAACCTCATTCTTAACCTGCTCAAAAGGATCATTCTCAACCTGCTCAAAAGGATCATCCTCAAGCTGCTGCCAAACCTGCTCATGCCAAAGCTGATGAAAGACAACTCTTTTTTTTAATGCATCATAGTCAGGATCAATATGCTCAACATATATATCAATTGATTTCTCAGTTTCAGCAATCTTGTTCAACACGCGCACATTATTGTCATTTAACAGTTGTCTTAAACCTAATCCCCAAGCTTTCCCATGGTAACCTATAGTGAAACCTAAACTCGTCATCCTGATAATAACCAAGTTCCACCAGCATGTCATACAATGTGATTATAGAGAAATAATCAGAGTTCACCTCATCGATGTAGTTAACCTTCCCGTTAAGGTACATCAGATTTACTTGCGTTGGATCAGTAAACTCCCCGCCATGATGAATTTTAAGTGAAAATACTTCGGTAGAGTGACCTGCATTGTTGATTATTAACCAAATTTTCAACTTGCATATTATGATCATTACGGGTATAATAAACATGGGGTTTTAATGTAAGAATGTGGATCGCTTTCCTTACCGTAGTGTTCTTCAAGATTAACTACCTCTTCCCCAGATCGCACAACCCATTGTGTCATCTTCCTCTTTTTCGATCGTGAATTTCCATTTGTTAGCTGTTGTGGAGGGGTTTTGGAGGGAAACCAGAGTGGAGGGAACAATCTGGGGGAAATCATGTTTATAAAGGGAACAAACAGGGGAAAATCAGGTTTATAGGTGAGTTGACGATTTTGCCCCTGACTTAACGACACTGCCTTAACCTCGTTAACGAAATGGATTGTTTTGACCTATTTCCTCAAAAGTCAGGGACTGTTCAAGTAATTTTTAAAGTTTTGGGTTAGGCTGGCATATTAGCCCAAACCACATGGACAGTTTTGGTAATTAACTCATACGAATTTTTATTTTGATCATTTTGGCAACTATTATTCTTTTAAAAAAAATTAGAATTCGACTATAACATGAATTAGCATGAACCACAACAAAACAACTGATAATGAAAGTTGTAGTAACTTGAATGGTCCACTGCTATGAATAAGCCATTGATATTTAGTAAATAGTTAACCAAATACTATTTGACACATATATGTTAACTAGTTTTTTTACCTCGCGTTACGCATCGGGACTTTGATTTTTGCTAGCGAGTAGTTACCGCAGTCGTACTGTTGATCTCCTACAACCACTGTTGCCTTGGTTGGCCAAAGCCACTGCAACGATGGCAAAACACAGAATGAAAGACTCAAATGGTTGCTACCGTGAATGCCTGCAATGACACAACAATGAAACAGCCAAAAAAATTAAGGCTCTCATGAATCCATACAAACAACCAGCATCATCGTCTGACCATCTACAGCCCCTGCTGCCTTGGTTGACCAAAGCCACCAGCAACGGCGGCAGACGACGGAATAAAAGACTCAAATGGTTGTTACCATGAACGGCCTGCAATGGCACAACGGAACAACCCAAAAAATTAGGGCTCTCAAGAATCCATACAAACAACGATCGCAACCGTCGTCATCAGTTGACCGTACACAGCCACCGCCACCTCGGGCAAAGCCACCAGGCACCAGCGACGACAACAGTAGAGACAAAGCAAAACAAAAACAACTATATGCTATCAAAGATGGACTAACTAGAAAACCCACTTCAATTTGTCTCCCCTCAAAATTGAAGCAACCACCAAACCCTCGTCATTAATTCTGCTTATAAAGATAGACCAACCTAAAGAGAGAAAGTAGCTCGGTGGATGCGAGGTGGAATCGGTGGAGATCCAACATATAAATAGATGTAGAGAGACACAAACCTACAAAGAGTCGATTGGAGATGAGAGGTTGGAATCACAGGAATGGGTGGGGAGCAAGGACAGAATGCATGTGTAGAGAGAAAGAGAAAGGTTCGTGAAGTTTAAGGGCACCGTTATTAACGGATATTAAAACACTATTATAAACATTTTGTAAATGTGTGTGTGTGTATAGGGGAAGTATTTAGAGAAAACATTGTTTTTTGAGGAAACCTTAGCAAACCCAATACTTGGCTCAGATTTGTCTACGTCACCCATTAATGTTATATTAAGAAGGTTATAAGGGTAATTTTAGCTAAGATATTATTAGTGTTGATTTGACTTGGAGAGAGATTAGTTCTAATTCCCATAAACCACCATCACCCTCTCTCTCTCTCTCTCATAGTTTTCAAAATCAGATTCTTCTCCCCTCTCTATATCTTTCTCTCTCTAAAAAATCCATAATAGCTTTCTCTTTTTTAATGGAGTTGAAGGTGTGGAGGTCGATCCCGGTGGTAGAGATGTTGATGATAGCGTGTTGGGGATGGTGACGCAGAGGGATGTGGAGCACAGATCTGAAACCATGGTTCTTGATGTGTTTTATATGGTTAAACTTGCTCATGTTTAGATCTTCCGTGTCTGTGGTGCCTCAACATGAAGGTAACTTTTGTTCATATGTTTTGGATTTTTAAGTAAGTTGAAGTCAGTTTTTTTTCTTTTTTTTCCCATTATGTGTTGTATATTATAAGGTGTGTGATGAGATCCAAATATGGGTTTGTTAACTTTTGTAGTGATGCTAACACGTGTTAAAAATAATTAATGTAGGAGGTTCTATGAACAACCACCAGAGTTCAAGCCGGCTACTCCGCACAAGGATCGACTAGAGATGGAGTGCTAAGGATTGAAACATGAAGCTGAAGATGCCTAATAAGGAATGAAGCATAACGCCAAAGACGACTATTAAAGAATGAAGCATAATTTTAAGTTTCATGTGTTTTTGTTAGTTTATGATAGTTTTGTATCATCTTTTTAATTGTTTAGATGTATATGAAATTAACTTGTTACACTCAATGTCGATTGCAATAAATTTTTATATACATGTGTTCTTTTATGTTGTTATACTAGTCCAAAATTAACGTGATAACTATTTGAACCAATTACACGTGTTAGTGATGTCTGTGAAATGAGTTTGTTTGAAGAGACCAAGTAACATGTGTTGAAGGGCTCGTGTGGCATACGTTATTAATAAATCTGGATCTTTAAATTAAGAGAGAATTACTATTTGCGCCCCTGTGTTATAGTGGTTTTAACTACTTGAATCCAAAGTCGAAAACTTTAACTACTTGCGTCCCTAAACTGAAATTAACTAACACCTTGAGTCCAAATTTCTAACTCTGTTAACTAAAACCACTATAACACAAGGACGCAAATAGTTAACAGAGTTAGAAATTTGGACTCAAGGTGTTAGTTAATTTCAGTTTAGGGACGCAAGTAGTTAAAGTTTTCCACTTTGGATTAGAGTAGTTAAAATCACTATAACACAGGGATGCAAATAGTAATTCTCTCTTAAATTAATATGTGAAAGAAATTGTAGAGAGAAAAGTAGGAGAAAGAAGGTGGAGAGAGAGTGTTGGTGAAATGAAAGGTGGAGAGAGAATTGCAAAAAGGTGGAGAGAGAATGTGAAATGATGGAGAGAGAAGGTAAAGAAGGTGGAGAGAGAAGGTGGATTAATGGACAAATCTACCCCGTTCCTAATATAATATCAACTAATGGAGAGTATTTTAGTCAAATGGTGGGACCATTAACCACAACCATTGATCATGCTTGATCAATGGTTATTGTTGAGTTTAGTGAGTTTCCTCAAATATTTGAGGTTTTCTATAAAACCTTACCCTATATATAACTCCCGGAAAACCCTATTTAAACGAAAAACTCCCGGAAAACCCTACTTCCCAAGCTTTTTTTTTTTTTTGAAAAAATTAGGGCATGTAATATACATGTTTTTAAGAGTTTTGAGCCAAAAAAAATCAAAAAAAGCGCCGAGCAGTTTTTTTTTTTTTAAATAATTTTTCATCATAACATATGTTACCAGTGCTAACATATGTTATGATGCACAACTTATTTTTTTTTTAAAAAAAAAACCGTTCGGCGCTTTTTTGATTTTTTTTGGTTCAAAACACTTAAAAACATGTATTTTACATGCCCTAATTTTTTCAAAGCTCGGGGAGTAGGGTTTTCCGGGAGTTTTCGTTTAAACAGGGTTTTCCATGGATACTTCCACTATATATATATATATATATATATATATATATATATAATTTGTAAAATATTAACATATGGATTGAACTAATTTTCATTGTGTTTCTAATAGCGTGCAAACACCACACTAACAAATAGGCCTGTAAACGAACCGAACGAACACGAACACAGGCGTGTTCGTGTTTGTTCATTTAACTTTAACCGAACAAGAACACGAACATGAACACATAATCGAACACATTTTTGTGTTCGTGTTCGTTCATTAAGAAATTTGCCGTGTTCGTGTTCGTTTATGTTTGTTCATTTAAACCTAAACGAACAGTTCATGAACATAAACGAACAGTTCATGAACATAAACGAACACAAATGATCAATATAAACGAACACAAATGAACATAAGCGAACACAAACAAAAACAAGTTAATAATGATTCATGAACATAAATGAACGTCAGGGTTAGGGTGGAGATCGGCTGTGAAGTGTGAAGAGCGGCTAATAAGTGATATGTTTAGAATGTTAGGGTTAGGGTTAAGTTTTTAGAACATATGAATTAAGGTTACTTAACAAAAGGAAATAAATAATAAAAATAAAGCTAAGTTTAATTAAACGAACATAAACGAACAAAATAAACGAACATAAATGAACGAACATAAACGAACGTTCATGAACATAAATGAACGAACACAACGTGTGTTCATGTTCGTTCGTTTAATTGAACGAACACAAAATTGTGTTCGTGTTCGTTCATTTATTTAAATAAACGAACATAAACGAACTTCCCACCGAACAGTTCACGAACAGTTCATGAACGTTCGGTTCGTTTACAGGCCTACTAACAAATCTTGATCATCTGTTAACATGTTGTTTCAATAGCGAAATTTTTATCGGATATCCAAAAATATCTGGAATATTTGAAAAATATTCAAAAATATCCGAATTATCTGAAACTGTCCGAAATATATCCGAAGAATATCCGAAAATTAATATTTTCGAATATATAAAAAATATAATATAAAATATATTATCAAAAAGTTGGGTATTCGGATATTCGATTCACTATCCGATCGGATATCTGAAATTTCGAATACAGATTTGGATAGCGAAATCAAGTATCCGAAAATCAGATATCCAGTTTTGAACACCCCTACCCCTATCCATATGTCCACTAGCAACCATTTCCTCCTAATGACAAATTACGAAGATGTTTATGAGTATGACATGCAGCTGAATGAGATCATCATTGTGTATCCCTCTAAGTATCGCCCCACCTTCAAGGATTGGTTTAAACTGAGACGCTTATCTTCCTAAACCATTACGTAGCCGTAGTTGTTTTCTTTTAATCTTTATTTAAGAAATCGTATGGTGTTATTTATTGTTTCATAGTATGGGTTACTTTCACATCGCACGATATTTATTACAAACATAATGTCATACTCTACAAAATGTGTATAACTATTTTCTACTACAACTGTACACCCTCCGATCATATATCACACATTAACATCAAGTTTGTTTAATGTATAACATCAACGAGATGATCGACCAAAGGCAACAGCCAAATAATATGCAGCCCCTTGGCAACGCACGAGTTTTTTCTGGTATAATATAATATGCTCAAATAGCAACTTTTGAAAAAATAAAAAATAAAAGATAAAATAATTGTTGCCGTACCAATTTGGTAATAATTGTTTAGGTTTGAGTTGATGTTTAATGTGACTCGAAATTGGTCGCTTGATAATTTGGTACAAAGGTGCAACAACAATTGAAAAAAAAAATAGTGTGACAAAACCAATAGTAAGGAATCCACTTTTGGCAAAGTCTTATAGATGATGGAACAAAATAATTGACAAAACAAATGACAAATATTCAATTAAATAATATCAATTTGGTGATCATTGACACACCCTATCACATGGAGTATTATATTTCGTATAATATATTTGTTGGTTTATTTTAATCAAAAATACAAAAGCATCACCAGGCTCGGAGGGATTAAGATGTTAATATTACTATTTAAATCAAAGATTTATCCTAGTTTATGCTAACTAGGTTCGTTCGGAACTTAAGATTCTAAAACATGCATCACATTCGTTGTCGCATAAATCTTGTACAATAGATATTTAAATAACATTTTATGGTTTTAAAAGAATATGATGGTTTCGTTTATCTTTTAAATCCCAATTGGTCAAATCAAATAAATAAATGACTAAAAAGTAAAGGTATATGAATGTTGTAACAAATCGTAGACTCCGTAAACTTCAGATCTAGAAGTTCTGAAACATAATAACGATATGATTAGCCTTGTCAAGGAATAAATCTTGTGAATTAAAAGTGTCATCTAATAATTTGATGGCGCGGGTAAAGAAATATGGAGTGAATGTGTATATAGGTGTTCAATGTTCATCTGTCATCCGAGCGATTACCTTTCTTAACCTGTCAATCAGGCAATCGTGGTAGGTATCTGATATATAGTTGTTATGTTACATGTAGGCATACAACGCTGCTCGTATTTTTGTGTAGTATTTATTATTCTCGGCTCGTGCTAGCATAGTTGTCCTACACTTTTGCTTGATTTCACTTATGAGGGTGGTCTGCCCTTTTGTCCGAATACTACCAGTATCTAATAGCAAGGAATAATCTTTAAATGTCAATTGTTTAGTGTTTCTTAGTCTTCCATTCCATTCTTGAGGATCCAAAGTATTAACCGTTTTAAGAAAATGTGACTAGTCTACTATTGTAACATCATTTGATTTCCAGTCTTGTAATCCATATTTAATGTACTTCATCTTCAACATTATTGATATATAGAAAATTGTTATATAAGTAACAAGGATTTATAATAATGATAATGATGGCACACCAAAGGGGTTGGTTGGCACTTAAATTTAGTGGGTGATACATACAAATAATATAAGCATATCGCACAACAGGATTCCTTAATATAAAAATATTAAAACACCTTTAGCAACTTGTCATGTACAAGGATTAAAAGCAACTGACATATAGAATCATTTTATGTCGATATCTATATGTAAGAATATATCTCTATAATTCTAACTTTGTACATAAAATAATATGAGAAGAGTCTAGGCTAGACCAGAATAAAAAAAAATAAAAATAAAGACAAGAAAGTAAACAAATCCAATGTTCAACCAAAGAGATTTAGTTTTTTAATTTCCTTCTAGGTTTCTCATTACTTTTTTATTCATACTAGTTTCTATAACTTCTATGATGTTTTAAGGTCCCTTTACAAAAATTATAAGCTAAGATGCTAATTACATCTTTTAGAAAGTAATAAATTAAAACGGCTAGGTTGAGCGGGATGATCAAACCAACCAGTTTTAAAGCTGGTTAGTGTAAAATAAAAAAAAGTTAATTTATGAATATAATAAATATACATACCTGCATATTTAGAAACAAAAAATATATAAATGATAATGATTAAGCATTTGGTTCGGTCTATAAGGTCAGTTCCAAGATTCAAACCACTTATCGAGTTGCTAAACTGCCAAAACCTATAGCATAAATCTCAATTTGGACACACCAGACCGCATGCTGGATTGTGCAGTTAGTTTTAACTATAAATACTCTTTTCCAAACATTACAAACATGTGACGCAACCATAAACTTTTAACTAATGTTACCCTTATTTGATTTTACATTCATTTTTGAGCAACAACTTAGGTGGCGAAGGGACTACAAGGACACGACATGTTAGGCATCCGTGTGAATATAAACTTTTGGCAACCACAAAATCAGCGGACTCTCTCAACCCTTCCTCCGGTTCTTCTACCTAGAAGTGATGTTTTTAACCGAGGCTTTAATGTGTTTTGCTAATAGTTTTTAAATTAGGTCACAAATGCGTAAAGATAGTAAAAACAATGGTCATAATTCAAGTTTAATGGTCATAATCTCCAACAAGAAATGAAGGTAAAAGTAAAAATTATCCAATCTACACAAAATCGTAAAATTAGGAGTAGCCATAGCCCAGCTTAAAGATATGAGAGTGGACCGTGGACGTACATTATTAGCCATAACCCAGCTTCCACTAGGCCCAATTGTTATTATAAAAATTTATGGTGTTATGAATTCAATGTGCTATGTTGGGCCACCATACATTGGATTTCATTCTAACCTCCATCTTTGAGCTTTTGATACTACAAAGTCCAATCAAGCGAAAACTAAAGTATAGAAAATCTTAACAAAAAGCAGAAATTTTATTTTTATAATTTGAATTAGTTACGATAGGTGTCATGGAAGTAATATCTCGGATTAAGTCTAAGATTACACAAAAATGTTAACAATTGTAAGTTAAAGATACTTATGTAGCATAATACAAATAAAATACAGCTAGTGGTAAAAAAAACATGTAGGTAAAAAACACTTTGCAACGGCATATTTTGAATCATGAAAAAGTGACGTCCTTCTAAAATGAATGTTAAGAAATACAAAATTGAAGTTTAAAAAGCTTATGAAAAACCGTTGCTAACCCAAGCCTATTATTTGAGAAAATTTCACAGAATAGTAATCAGGTTTCAAAAACCTTCCAATTAGGTCACTTGTACCTTTTTTTTCTCAATTAGGTCACTTAGCGTTGAGCCTTGTCGAATTTTATATGTGTCAAGAATGAAATGGAAGAGAAGATGTTGGGGTCGGGAAATTTAATATATATAATCACTAGCTTTTATCCCGGGAGTGTCCCGGGGTTGAAAAATATAATCATTCTAATAATACTAATATTAATACTAATAATTATTACTCTTGTAATTAAATAAATAAAAAAATAACTTTGCTATAAGGTGACACCATGTGTTGCAGTGTTGCGTGATTCTTTATCCTAGCTTCTCTTGATGAAGTATACCTATCCATCTTTAGAAGAGTAAAATTCCAATGATAGCAGGGCGATTGGGCTAAATTTCAACATTGTATATAAGAACCTGGTTTAAAAGAAAAAACATGATTAATGAATAACCTGAACACTTTGTGTTTTTTTCCTGTATGAACGAAACCCCATAAAAATAACTCGTTGGAAAGATAATAAAACGCTCGTTAATTTGGTGTAATTTTTTTCTTTAAAAAATCCCGTATATAAAAGATGTTAACGTTTATAAATAATGGGAGGAAACATTAGAAAGAAAAATTTATTTTTTTTTTTAATTCTTAAAGAGTAAATTCCTTTTTGAGTCCCTGAGTTTTCTTGATTTTAACTACTTGAGTCCAACATTTTCATTTTTAACATTCTGAGTGCCTAAGTTTTCATTTTGTTATGGTTTGAGTCCAATTTTCTAACTCTGTTAGATTTTTTCTGTTAATATTTATGAAATGACCAAAATACCCCTATCATTAAAAATAAATAATTATTAAATATTATACTTTATTATATTATAATATATACACACACTACATCTGCACTCACCTCTCTCTCTCTCTCTAAGTACCAAATCCACCACCACCATACATTTTCAGCAACCACCACCACCATCAATCTCCACCGACGGTTGAACCACCATCAACACAACCCGAACCACCAGCCCAAACAGATCTGTACGAATCTGTTCACCGGATAACGTGACCAGGTCTGTACGAATCTGACCCCCAAATCTGTTCACCGCCGCCATCACCATCTCTAAACAGATCGGAACCCTAGCGCCGCCATCACCATCTCTAAACAGATCTGTATATTCACTCTCTCAATCAAAACAACTTCAACTACACCACTTCTTCTCTCTCCTCTGTTAGTTTGAACACTTTACCTGCAAAATTCAAACCAAAACCCTCTCCCTTTCTTCTCGTGACTCTCTCACTCTAATTACTTAATCCTTTCAAACAAAATCCAAACACACAAGATCGGCTTCAGCAACTCTCAGAGTCAGAAGATAGTGGTTATGGTGACAGAAACAGGAAAGATGCGGTTGAGGAAGGGTGGTGATGGTTGTTCATGTGACCGGAGATTTTTCTGGGTTTGTTATGGATCAGGTTTCGGGTGTGGTGGGTTTTGGTCGGAGGTTCCGACAAGGGGGTGGTACAGGTTCGGGTGATAGTGATGGTTTCTCGGGTGGGGTTCGGAGCAGTGGGGGTGGGTGGCGGTGGTGGTGAGGCGGTGGTGGTGAGGCAGTGGGGGTGGTTGTTTGTTGAAGAAGAAAATTAAGAAGAGAGAGAGAGTTATACGAGAGAGAGAGGATTGTGAATGAAAAGAAGAAAATATTATTATTATATATTATATTTTATTTATGCATTAAAGACTTGTACGTTATACATTATGCATTATAGAGTTGTACCTATATGTAAAATGACTGAGATACCCTTATAGTTAACTGACTTAGTTAACGACGTTAGAAAATTGGACTCAAACCATAACAAACTTAAAACACTAGCACTCAGAATGTTAAAAATGAAAATGTTGGACTCAAGTAGTTAAAATCAAGAAAACTCAGGGACTCAAAAAGGAATTTACTCTAAAAAATAAATTAAAAACTCTCACCTCAACGTGCCACGTGGCACATTCAAAGGAGGGTTGAGGCCTCCATTGAATGCCACCTCATCAATATTCAATTCTTTTATTATAAGTTATTATAGATATTAAAAAAAGAAAATAACATGTTAATTAAAATAAATAGGTTTAAATCCCCACAATCAATTAATGTCCGCAAATATAGGAAGAAAACAAAAACAAAAAGACGCCTTACCACATATACTTATGAAATAGATGAAAAAACATCTAATTAATATAAAACATGAATGTTGAGTGACCTGATTGAAAAAAAAAATTTTGAGTGGCCTAATTTGATATTTAATGTTGAGTAACCAATAGTATAGTTTTTATAATAATATATAATTTAATATCCAAAGCTTGCAATTCTAAAAGCAGGCTTGCTACAAGGAAAGGAGGAGACAAAAGGGCAATAAATATGGAGGTCGTGTTGGTTCGAATTCTCTATCTCTATGTCTAACTTCTTTTCTTTTTGATTTTCGACCATCGTATACATGGAGAAATAAATAAGCGTGGAGGACACGTGGGTTATGCTCCAAGATGTGTTGTGGCCTAATCAAACAGTACATCCTCTGCTCCAAGATGTGTTGTGATTGGCCTTCACATCCTTTGATGACACGTATTTTCTAAGACATTCTTTATCTCAGTAAAAGTTCAAACCTGCACTTTCTCTCCATCTCTAACTCAACCATCGTCAAATCTCTCCTACAACCCCACCTCCTTTTCTTTCTCCATTCACAACTACTTACATAAAAACCAGAGAGAGAGAAAGTGAGAGGTGACGACGGTTTCCTTGTCCGCTTAGCGGTGGTTGGGTTGTGCCACACTTATATGATAACGGTTGTAAGCTGGGTGTTAAGGACAAGGACGTGTAGCCTGTAGGTTTGTGGGGATGTTAATTGATGTACTGTCTGATTAGGTTTGTGTGGTGAGAATATTTGCAGGTGTGACTTGGGGGTTGTTTGGTAGTCTCTTAATGATCATTCAGAGACCACCTCTTAATGGTCTATAACTTCTGAATAGTTAAGAGGTAACTTTAAGTCTGAATGGTTAAGAGACTACCAAACAGCCTCTTGGTGTATTTTGGCAGTGAAATTGGATTCATGTGGATTGGGAAAGAGTTCGTTACTTTCCTTGCTTATGTAGTGTCATCTATTGTTGCTCTATCCTTGATAGTATTTCAAATTGTAAAATAGTTGGATAATGTAAAAAAGGTGTGCTTTACAGCATACATATTCGTTCATAAGTTTTTCAATGATTGAATACAATTTAGGTTTGATCTCACAGCCTTCAATTAATCATTTTAATTTATGATGTATATATTTTTCTTAGTTACCTAGCTTTTTTTTTTTTAACGGCAAAACACTTTATATTAGATATAAAGAGCCAGCAAGCGGCTGGGGAACAAAACGAAAAAACAAACAAACAGACCAAAACAACAAAAAGCCCAACAAGGGCACACCCCCATCGCACAACAGCCTATAATAAAGCAGCTATATTGAAGTCTACCCAGCTTTCCCAGGAAGGTTTTGCAACATTCGCACGATTGCAAACCCACAAAAACGAATCTTCTTTGATCTGATCCGCCACTTTAGTAACCGGAATGTATTAAATAACGAATAGTCTCATGTGCATTAAATAACGAATTAATTAGGGGAATTTTATTAAATAAGGTAAATTTAGAAAACATTGCATAGAACACTTGTACCATATGCTTCTAAAGCTATAACAAGCATTTTGAAGTTTAATTGGAATTACATCTTTTCCCATAATAGATGTTTTATAAGGTAATAACTAGCAAGTGCACTTGCGCTATGTGACATGAGAATGCCTTTTTTACGCTGCAACTGATTGTCTTTGAAAAAATGAATTTATTGAAAACACATCTAAAAACGATATATTCAGAAAGCTTGAAAAGCTACATTCCGCAAAAGAAATTCGGTCTGTGTCGTTTGGTTCGTGCGATAGTGGAACTCGATATAGCAACCAAATGCGGTATGTTGTTTATGCATTACACCTTGTATCAAATGCAATAATGTTCCAAGTGTTTAAAATTGAATTGAAATGAAATTATTGTCGACATCTTTATAAGTTGATAGATAAAAATTATATAGATGTTAGAAGAACTTTGGATATAACACGTGTTCTTTTACAATTCTTGGTTCAAGTGGAAGTTGGATCAAACTCATTATACGACCAAATAAAGGGTGCTTATGTTGAAAATTTCTTTTTTAGTAATCATTTACATAATCAGAAGGCTTACATTTCCTTGAGGGTATTTCATGACTCTATTTTTAGGTTATGGGTGTACTTGTATTTGTTTTAGGAAATTTTAGCATTAAACAAGTTTCAATAATATATAAGGCGTAGAGTAATCATGTTCGTTCGGTATACAACGTGAACGAGATGGAACGTGTTACGTTTTGAAGTTTTCCATGTTACGATAACATCTATACGTAAGAGTTTTTGCTTAGGGAGTAGTTAAATTAAGACAACGTATAATAATAAGAAAAAGGGAGAGTAATTAAATTAAGACAAATTGTATTTATAGTTTAAATTTGGAATTTGGTATGAAGGATTAATCCTATTTGGAGTTAAATTGGTTAAAGATAATTCAAAAGGGTTAGATAAAGTTTGATTTATCTATTATTATTTAGTGTTGGGACTAGATAAGTATTAGTAATTTATTTAATTGGTGTTTGAGTTATATTAAGTTTGGGTTTAGTTTAGTATAAATAGATGGGTAGGGCTATTGTAATTTGTGTCCTCAATAATAAAAGTGTTCTTTGTGTTTCGTTTGGGGCCTGATTTTCCAACATGGTAAGCTTTATGAATTACAAACTGTGGATAACATTATGCATTTATAGTTGTTTAATTATAAATGTTCATATTAGTTTTAATGATATGCCTGTTGTATAACAACAGCCTATTAACAACTAACATATAAAATATGTAGATATGAGAACATGGATTAGAGAGAATAGATCATAAAATAATTCTTTCTTATTGATGTACATAGATGAGATACAAATGCCACTATTTATAGGGCATATACATTAATACTAAATTAATGGGGAGGTGGGAGTTATGTATGTGGAAAGTCACCATAATGATGTATTTATAACACTCCCCCTTGACTATCCACATGATGGATTACTATAGTATATTATTTTTTTAATTAATACGCTTGGTGATGTTGCCTCGTTAAAAACCTTGCCAGGAAAACCCAGTGTGATAAAACCTCAGCTAAGGGAAAAAGAGTGCAACGCGTATTTTCTCCCCCTGAGACTTCTGGATCAGGTGTGTTGCCTCGTTAAAAACCTTACTAAGAAAACCCGATGGGACAAAACTTAGTGAAGGGAAAAAGAGTGCAACGTGTCGAATACTCCCCCTCATTTTAATATGTATCATTTGAATGATGGTGTCGATCTTCTAAGAAAGTTGCTCTAAAGTTTGTAGTCAATGACTAGCGTTTTTGATCACTTGACGTGAAAATCTTTAAGTTGAATCATTGATGTATGATCTTCATTCCAGAATTTTAGTTCCTGCTCTCGTAAGTGCAATTCTTTAAGTTGAACTAATGTTGCCTCCTCTCGTAAGTAAATGTCAAAGATCAACAAATGTGATGTGTTATATTCCCTGCATCTACAAGACTAACCAAACTTTTTTGCATGGGTTAGTGAAATATAATCAAATATCGTTCATACCTGAAGTATTTGTTTTAACTCATTCCGGTCATGTCTCCTCGCTTGACATAGACTATATTATGATAATGAGTTCATGTGAAAGATATAATAATCATGCATAACTAGCAAGACATATACTAATGTACATATATATTGAACTATGGTACTTCTAGAGTGAAAATCTCTACTTTGGTAGGAGTTGAAATGAATAATATTCCATATCAAGTAATTGGACAACCTTTAATGCACTTTAAATATGAGCTATGTCCATTGTAAAATGTCCCACCATCTTTTCAAGATATACTTTGATGGATTGGTAAACATATCATTACATATATACTCGAATTGTAGGTCAAGCACCAAGTGCACCATGTCAAGGACTTTCAAAAATCCCCTTTTTAAAAGTTCTACAGAGTCTCTCGATAATGCTCAGACATTATCTCTGTAAACTGTGAGTGAACTTTTAAAAGAAAACTTTTGATACAAGCTGGATAATACAATCAAACTTATGTTGCTCTTTATCGGGATATCTCATGAGTTTTAAAACACTCAACCCCTTATTTTAGTCCATACATATTATATTACCTTTACATAATACTTCTTAAGGTATTGATATCAATGCTGCAGGTATCATCAATCCATCAAGGACTTTTCCATCTTGACCAATTACGCAAGTGCATTCACTCTTCAATTGGAAAAACAATAACATCTATTTCTCCAATATATACTGTACCATTCTTATACATTGAAGTATCATAATCACCAGGTTCAGTTTATTACCTGTGATGTATTGGTGCACAATAATTACATCCTACGATGTTTCATATTACCTTTTAAGCACTCGGTTGCTTTAGGATACTCATGAGGAGTTCCACTTATATTCAATTCAATCATATAACAAACATAACGTATTCCGAATTGAATCTTTTTATTCCGATCATAACGTTCTTGAGAACTTACGTTACAAGATTTTGACACATTAAATCCTTCATCAAGTATTTTCATGTAAACTTTCAGTGTCAAGTGAATCATGATATTTATTAGACGCATTTCAATTCTCTCTTTGCATTACCAGACTAATAACATAATGAAAAATCATTACATCCACCACTGGAGAATGCGTCTCCTCATAATCAATTATGGGTCTTTGCGATATTCTTATGCCACCAATTTTACCTTATATCATTTTCATTCGCACAAAAGACCTTTTCGTATCTATATGTTTTACAACTTTTGTTATATGGACTACTGGTCCAAAACTTTTCTTTTCAATAGAGAATTCAACTCTGCCGTATTTGCGTCTTTCCATTTTGGCCAATCATTTCTTTGTATTCATTCATAGGCAGATCATAAATCTCGATCCTCATTTTAAGCGCTACATTACATAAAAATTATAACGACGTCGATTTTATTTCGATTCCATACATTTCATAGACATGATACTATATAACGAGATCTCTTTAGTTTCAGGTACCTGAGGTTCTTCTGGAACCATCATGTCTAATGTCTCTTCAGGAGACCTTTCTACTATAACCCCGACTTGACCATCTTTCTTACTTGCTCCAATTTCTCGAGGATTTATATTCTTTGGAATCGACTAGTCTACCACGCTTCAGGCGTGCAATAGGCTTATTGCCAACATATAATTGTCCTTCCCGGACACTCGTCTTAAATGGAGCATTAGCAGTTGGTATATGTGACTTGATTAGCTATTCATCATATTTAGGTCAGTTAATGCGTCTGGTAATTAATTCGCTAATCTTTGTGAATGAATTATCCTTTGAACTTTTGGTTCACATTGTTTAGTACGAGGATCAATGATATTTCATTCTAACTCATTTCTATTTCCAACTGCATTTTATCTCCCCCTGATGTTGGGAATGTTAATCCATTGAGATTGATATCAATTAACCGAGCTGTAAATAAATCTCTTGTTGAAGGCTCTATAAACCATCATATATTCCCAATCATCATCATATATTCCCAATCACCTTTTAAGGTCCCATCTCCATGCGTCATGGTGGATCAATTTCAATATATGTCGCACAGCAAAAATCTTAGATGGGCAATATTTGGTTCCTGACCAAAAACCAACTATAATGGGGAGAAACTATTACCATGTATTGGCTTGATGTGAATAAATGTTACTGCATGTAAAATCAAATGTAAACATGAACTTTTGCTTTCATGATCATTGACATTGCAATCAATAGTAGACGTTTTAGTGATCATCTCAATGAAAGCAATATTTTATGAACATAAGCTATATGAAGTTCAACACTTATTCCAATGATCATTATTATCTTGTGAATTGATTAAATATGCCAATCTAGAATAATATGCTTGCTATCTTATTAGCTAAGCCATAAATCAAGCAAACTTCAGGTTGCAAGCTTGATAACCATTTAGACGATGCATCGATTTTAAATACTAAATGGTATCATGTTAGGATATGCGTATCCTTTAATCAATTCCAAAATATATAGTGATACTCACCCTACTTTATATGGAAAATATATAATTTTGCTTAAGAGCAAACATTACATGCTATGCATCAGATTGAAGAATCTTTAAGTTCTTCTTTATGTTCACATCATCATCGACTCGGTGTGGTCTTACCGGTCATGCCAACTAATTAAATAATTATGATCCATAAACTAAACTTCTAGTTTATGATCGAATGTATTACTTGCACGTATGTAATACAAAACATAAGATATGAGAGTATGTATGGAATTTTCAAACCATCATCTCATTATTAACATGACCATCATTACAATTCCAAATGGTCGATCTCATCATTACAAATTTCTCAATTATCTCCATGATCATTACCTTTACAATGATCAATACAATGTAGTCACATTCACTTCAGGGAATGGAGTATAAACGAAACAAGCTTCATAACTTTTCATTATTTACTCAATCACAAGAATATGAGATGATTTCAAACTTGTCATACTCTCTTAATGATATGGTTACTTCATGAGCACATCTCATATGTGACAAATTATTAGACATGTTGCATTTTTGCTTGTCTAATACACGACAAGAAATATGAGAGAATAATATATCTCATTCTCATATAATTACTTCATTAGTGTGCCACTTCTTGTGGTCGATTTCAATATTAACATTGTTAATCTTATTATCAACATGATGATCATTACAATTTCCTCATTCAGGATTAACATGGCTGATCTTGTTATGAATATGGTGATCATTAAAACTTCCACATTTACTATGATCATAACCTCTATAACGATCATTTTGTAATCATCATATTATTAACAAAGCCGATCTCATTAACATGAGCATCATAACAATTTTCACAATTACCATAATCATGGACTTAATTTATACCAATAATTATAACATCGCATTCACTTCAGGGAATGGATTATAACCACAAAACTTTCATGGTGGAATCATTACAACTTTCTTAGTTATGTACATGATCTTAACCTTTATACCGATCATTTTCATCACATTCACTTCAGAGAATAGATGAGACTACACCACTTTCATGGTGGTCGTTTCAAACCTTATATATATATTTTTTTTACTAATCTTGCCACTTCAAGAGCATATTTGAGGTTTGACAAACAAAATTTGTAATATCCGATTTTCCTTTATAAATAAACTTCTCTTCATGTAACATCAACTAAGAAGTATATATACGTCCGAGTCATATAATGTTACCTTTCTAACATCTTACGACCTTTTGTAACATGATAAAGAGATACAGTGAGCATGACACTTTGATGTCAAATCAAAGCAAATTTCTACTCTTTATGGAGAGTGACAATAAACCACAACTTTGGTTTAATTGTTCTATTTGATATTATGAATATGAAGAAAATAATAACATGTATATAATACATGATGTTATAGCATGTCACCATATAAAGACGAGTTAGAATAAGCCTTCATGCCTTTATGAAATAAGAAACTTTTCATCACCAATAAAAAAACATAGATAATTTATGTAATAACTTATAACGGTATAACTAATCATATGAATATGATACATGCAAATTAATGTTTGCACTTATTTTAAACATATCTCCGTAAAGTCTCCATGATAAAAGTATGATCAATAACTCTTTTTGTATGATATGTTCGTTCTACAAATATACATATCTCTTTTACCACATAAATATTTCAAATCTAAACATGGATACAATAATGTCTACAATTATCATGGTAATTAAAAGGATGATGCCATTAGTCGATTTAAGATTACTACTTTATAGATAAAAAAAAATGTATACATTTCGTTTTTTTTATGCCACAATCAATGAATTCATAATATTATATGATACTAACCATGTCAATGTAAATAACTGAATGTGAAAGGTCACGCGAGTCCAACATAACTTTTATACTTACTTTAGGGTCAAATCAATTACATATAATAGCTTCTTAACTCTTATTGTACAATCATTTCATGTTATGCACTTTAATAAAAAAAAACAAATAATTAACACAAGTGAAATCAAAAATTAAAAACAAATCTAATAATATTGATTAAACCATTAAATTAATATATATCTATATCTGGGGATAAAAGAAGTTACGACCAGTTATAATACAATTCACTATACATGTTGAAATATAAAACATGATTGAACATACTTTGATGAAATAATAAATATAAATCTCCATCTAACAAAAAATCGTATTTGTTATAATATGGATTATTTAGGGAGATTAAAGAGAATAACAAAACAAATCTTTAACACAACCCATAATTGTATGAATTACAATATGGATCATGTATGTGAGAATAAAGAATAATGATAAGTTAGAGTATGTGGTATACCTGATGATGGTGCAAGCAGTTCGTGCTGATAACGTGTTGTATAACAACAGCCTATTAACAACTAACATATAAAATATGTAGATATGAGAACATGGATTAGAGAGAATAGATCATAAAATAATTCTTTCTTATTGATGTACATAGATGAGATACAAATGCCACTATTTATAGGGCATATACATTAATACTAAACTAATGGGAGGTGGGAGTTATGTATGTGGAAAGTCACCATAATGATGTATTTATAACAATGCCCAACTATATAAGCTTAATTGAACATTTTAGCAATAAACATAAGAACTAGACCCACCTTGTTGGAGGTCGAAAGTTTGAATCCAAGCCAACACGGTTTTATCCGGTCAATATGGTTACCTTGGAGACTTGTTCCTGCTTAGGCTCTAGGTGTGTTGGTTGACATGTTAAGATACGGTTCTCGTGAAACACCAAGCTCCACACTGATGCCAGCGTGGATTTAGTTAAAATAACATAGTTTGACCAGATGTGAGATGCTGAGCTGTAATTAGCACGAGTGACCAACTGATTCCCTTAAAAAAATAAAAACGGTCACCGTTCAAAAAAAATCGTCAAGGAATAAATAAAGGACGTTTTGATAACAACAAAGTTTGGAAAATGACACTCTCTTTTTTCAAACCTTAAAACGCTGTGCCGTCTTTGTGATTAACTGTATACCTTTGATTTGTAAGCATATAACCAAACAAAGTTGATAAAAAACCAATAACCCAAAAAGTTTGAATATACCTTTAAAGTCTAAGCTACTTTTTAATGGAAATAATAAAAAAAAAAAAACAGTTATAACTTAATAATAATTAGTTTAAAATTAAAAAAAAAAACTTAATAAAATATAGTTATTATAACATCCTATCCTAAAGTTGTTCTAAACATCTCATGTTTTATTATTCTAACAACTAACAAAACTCTATAATATTTAACACCATCTATTTTCTTCGTATGTTCAATCCATGAATAAAATTAAAACAACTAACGTAACTTTTCAAGTTTCAACGATGTATTTAATCTTTTGGAGGAAAATGAATATTTTTTTTGTCAATATTTATGAAGCAAAATCAAATTTAACACTAAACCCTCTAAAAATGTTTTGAACAGAGTATGTATAATTGTGCATCATGATTCAATTATACACACTCGTTTGAGATTACAATGGTATGTCATCATCTTGTTGTGTCTTTACACAATTACACCAAACTTTTAGGTTTTCATCTTGTGTCACCCCTTAGGATATAAATTTACTCTTTTTAGAATAACTTGGCTTATATGTATACACGTGTTGAAGTGTGCATTTTTTTTTATATAAAGTTTAATAAAGGTATGAGTTGGTTAAGAAAAAATATTGACTTATTGGATTTGGGGCGGCGGACCAAAAATCCAAAACTTAACACTACTGATAACATGTCTTCTGGAATTTTAGTATCTTAGTTGTCATGCACTTTCTTTTTTTTAAAGGCTTAGTTCAGTGGAAATCCTTATACAACTCTAACCTAGTGATCCAAAGTTTGAATCCCTACCCACACACCTGTGTCCTCCTTGCCTAAGCTCAAACCGTCACGGGGAATTTTTTTGTTGTGTGCAGGAATCGAACCTGTGACCTACCTCCAGGATGGGAACCCCTAAGAAAAAACCCACCCTACCTCAAACCAGCTGGGCCGGAGATCATTGGCTGTCATGCACTTTCACTTTTTGTTATTTAAAATTAAAAGAAATAATAATGATAAAACTGATTTTACAACTTAGTACCCTTATCTTTAAACATTTTGTTCAATTACACCCCTAAAAATTCCCTATACAAATACCAATCTACTTGCTCTATATCCATTACCCATTCATACCTACAATCAAATTCTTTCTTGTTTTATTCATCATGACACATGTAACCATCTCTGTTCTTATTTTGGTGCAGAAAGTTCCATGATTTCTATAAGTTTTTTTTATTTTTCAAATAATTTATCTTATTTCATCATTTTATTTGAATCCTTCATAGTTTTTTTTTTAATTTGATATTTATTACCTTTAATTTACTATAATTTCATCAAAATCAGTCGTTAGAATACTCTGTTTTGAATCTTGTTGAACCTCTGTTTTTAATCTTCTTGATTTCTCACAATAATCGATCTTATTTCATCTCGATTATTCAATTCATCATAGTTTTCTTCAATTTACTGGTTATTAACATCACTTTTATATTATTTTCATCATAACCCGTTAGAATCTTCTGGTTTGAACCTCTGTTCTTGTTGGTCCTCTGTTTTTAATCTTCTTAATTTCTAAAAATAATTCATCTTAAATCATCTATATTTTTCAAATTCTGCATAATTTATTTTAATTAAATGTTAATTACCTTCAGTTTTCTATAACTTTCATCATAATCACTCGTTAGAATTTTCTAATTTTAAACTTCAAACTAAATTCTTGTTGAACCTCTGTTTTCAAAGTTTCTGAAATCTTAAAATAATAAATATTATTTTATATCTATTGATCAAATTTACAATACTTTCTTTCAATTTTCCGTTTATTATCTTTATTTTGCTACAGAACTTAAAAACTAGTTGTTTTAACTTTGAACCTCTGTTTTTGTTGGTCCTCTGTTTTCAATCCATCTTATTTCATCTCTTTTCTTCCAATTCAGCATATTTTCTTTCAATTCACTGTCAATTACATCATTTTTCTATACTTTACATAATAAATTCATAACAATCCATTAGATTTTTCTAATTTTAAAGCTCTGTTTTGTTCCATCAATGGCGGCCCCTATTTCAACGCCGTCTTCGAAGAAACCCACCCAGGCTTTTCCACAGAGAAGGGGAAGGGTCAAAGCTCAAATTTTTGAAGGGATTGCAGAAAAAGTGGTTTCTGCAACCTCAAGAGCTGGTGAATTCTTGGGTCTGATCAAGAAAGATGACGATTCTGCCGCTGCAACACCGCCAAAAGCCACCGTGACCGCGGTGGCTGATGGCGGTGATGGGAAGGCTGTTTAGCCATATGAATATGTATTTGAAGGCTTGTGTTGTGAAGAAGTGTGTATGATATTATTGGGAAATATCCTTGGTTTTAAAAGGGGATAGCCTCATTATGTATGTAGTAAAAATGTTTGTGTTAAATCTCTTCATTATTTGGAAAGGAGATTGATGTTATAATAAGTGGCTTGATTGTGGTTGTAATGCTTCTTAGTTAAAATGTATAATGATTTTAAGTTAAATATGAAAATTGTGGGAATAGATAAAATGCGTTATGTGGTATATAACTGTATTTTTGTGTCACAATTAAAACATGTTACATGATTATATATAATCGTACATTTTGTGTACCACAATTAATGAAATGTTTACAACGCCAATGACCTTCAGCCCAGCTGGGGAGAGGTGGGAGGGTTTACCTCTTAAGAGGGTTTCCGTCCGGGCTTAGTCTTGAGTTCGAATCCTGCACACCACAAAAAAATTCCCTGTAACGGTTTGAGATAACTTCAAAGTGGACACCGTGCGTGGGTAGAGATTCGAACTCGAGTGGAGGGGTTGTCTGTCGATTGGGTTTACCGCTGAAGCACACCTTCCAAAAAAAAAATGAAATGTTTACAACTATTTATACGGTTTTCAGTTTTCTACTAAGACCAACCGTAGTGGGTGGGGAATTCATGCCCCTCTCTACATTTGATTGGCTGCCACAAATCCCAAGACCAACATGCCAAATCAAGCGCGAAAAAAATGCCTCTGCCCATTTTTAACCCCTAACACCCCCGGGGGCGGTGTGTGGGGCGTTATGGGGCGCTAATTGGTCAATTCACGCCCAATCTATATTTAGAGTAGAGGGAGTGGGGCGGGAGGGCTCTTCATGGGGGGGGGGGGGGACACCGCCCCCTGCGGGCGTGGAGGAGGGGGGAAGGTGGGGCGAGGAAGAATCCATGGGCGTGGGGCAAAGGTGGAGTGTGTTGGAGGCTCATAATTGGCTGGTTTCTTTTTTTTTTTTAATCTACTGCACAAAAAATAATAATAATAATGATAATAATAATAATAATAATAATAATAATATTCCTTTCACCCCATCTTCCCCCCCCCCCCCTCCCTATAGTTTTATTTATTCTCTATGTATATGTATATTGTATATATGATGTTAGGAAATCATGTAAACTTGGTTCCGAAATAGTTTATCAACTTTGTGACGCTATGCCCTCAACATTGTCGGGCTATGCCCTCAACATTGTCGGATTCAGAGAAGGTGAAACCACTTTTTTTCGCGTTGTGCATAAACTTAAATTTTGAACTACCCCTTTGTTTTCTTTTGCCTAATGATCTTGACTTTATGAAAATTGACCCATTTCCTCATGTGTTTTATAAAAAAGTTGTATATTTTTACTAAATAAAAAAAATATTATATAAGCCTTTTACCATATAGAAAACTTTGATTTGATATAGTGATAAAGCCCATTTTCAAATTATATTATATAATAATAATATAGCTTTTGATTTGAACAGTAATCATGGCACTATAGTAATATGCTTAAGATTTAGGGGCAGTTTCATCTTTGGGGTGTACAGGTGTTCACAAATTATATCACAAAACCCATTGTCATCATATGGAAGCTTCATTCTCATCTATCTGATTTCCTTCTCTCTCATTCACTCTAGATATGCTCCCTGTCCACCATCACCGTCATAATCAATCCACCTCACCGCCGACACCTTCATCAACATCCTCCCTACCCGCCTTATCCACAGCACTGCCGTCGTCTTCAACTTCTCTGTCCCTCACCGTCGCCATCAGATCATGGATGGTTTGTGATTTGTTTGATTTTACTGATTATAACAGATATGTTTCGCTTTTGTTGACCGGTTTTCATGGTTAGGGATTATGGTGTTTGGGCTTAGGGTTTTCTACTTCAAAATAATATTGATTATGAATACAGGTGACCCGTCATGGCGAGATTGTGGTGTTGGGGTTAGGGTTTTCGACTTCAACATAATATTGAATAAAAATACAGTTATACATGTTACCCGTGATGGCGATATGCAACGCTAGGGCCAATTCTGACTTTACTTTTTAATGGACCATGTTATTTTTTAATTTTTCCAACTGAAATTGGTTGTTATTCTGGTAGGTTTATTATATTAGTTGGTTGCTGAAATCAGGAATTGGTGTATACAGCAACCTGAAATCAGCCATTCGTCGTTATTGTCTTTTTGTTTTCTTTCTTTATCAGGCTCCCTTCTCAGATGTTGTTTACATAGAGCATACTGATTTTAGGATGAAAGATCAAAAGGCTACTATGGACTTGCTCCTGGGAAGACTGTCCTACTCAGGTGCAATATTAATTATGATATAACCTTTGATTAATTGTTTCCGGTTGAGTTTAGATCCAAGTATGATTTTTATCAATTTTGTTTGGTATGATATTATTTTGTTTGTGTAGGTGTTTCCAGGTTAGTTTACTTATCGATGATTCAGGTATACGGTAGATGATATATACTTTGCTTCTGTGTTATACAGTACTGATTTAATTAAATCAACTAAAGTGATAAAAAAATCTATAGCCAGAAGCACACATTGTTTTTTAGGTTTTTTTGTTAATTTGTTCATGTTGTATTCATTAAACTTTATAGCCCTGTAGCATATGTTCTGTGTGTGGAACCTTCACTATCGACGTATGTCTAGACTTGGGCTTTGCGTTATTGAGTCGTGAGTGAGTTTGGGGAGGTGTAAGGACAATCTTAATTGTATAAGGGCAATCTTAATTGGCTGTTCAAGAACCCTGGATATTCATCATGTTATCTGTTTTGAAGTTCACCTTGGCGACACCATTTATTCCGGTGCGTGAATCATCTGACCTTCAAGATCGGACAACAGGGAGAGGCCAATGGTGGTTTCGGTTTGCTCAGATGACGGGCGACGGCTGCAGATGAAAGAGATCGAAAATAATGATAGTCATGGCTGTTATTTAAGTGAATGATGGTTGACAGTGATGGATAAAAGTCTAATGATGACACGACTACAGCTTTGGTTAGGCATGGATGCATATACCTCCTAGGCTCGACGATTAGGTAAGATTCATATCATATTAATCTACTTACCACCAACTAGAGACTGGATGTTTGTAATATGGTATTGAACACGGGTAACCTTGGTGGTAGTTGTTCGGTATGAGCCTGTTGTGTTTGCTTTATACTTATCAAGGTTAATGCTGAATATATATGAAAGATTGATTATGATCAAACAGTTTTTATTCACATCATTCTGTCCAGTTTTGTGTTCTAACCGGTTGTCTGTAGTTGGGTATGTATGTATATATGATTAATCATAACTGTTGCATTACAACATATGTTGTCAGATGGCAAACTCTTTGATGCATCACAGTATGCTTTTTTTTCGGTCAAGATAGCTTCGGTAAGGGTGATCTTGCCTCTTTAGAAATTGAACAACATAATTCTCTAAATGGACCTACTGCTTCTGCTGATGATGAATACCGTCTCTTTGATAGACAAGAGGTATGTTGATTTCTGAAACTTTTAGGAACTATTTGAACCCCGGTTATATGTTTATGTGTTTCATATTTTGAGTTTATACGTTTGTTTACTTTCACAGATGAAGAATTCTAAACTAATCTCCAAGTTTTAGAGAGAGAAACTAGATAGAGAAAGCAGCAATGAGTGTTGTTTGAAGAACAATATCATCACGAACCCTATTGTTCCCTAGGGTTATTGAATCCTTCAATCGATCATTCAACACGCTCCAGGAGCCTTCTCCTCCCCTCTCTCACGGCATTCATGTTCTATATTGCCCTGTAAGTATACCTTAATCACTCATTCCGTCACCTAATTGGCTAATTTGACTCATGTGTTGAAGGATTTGATGTTATTATCAATGAATGATTGAAAGATATTGAATCCAGATCAGTTTATGAGATTGAGATTGAAAACAGTAGCTATTTATCCTAATGTAAATCATGTTGCTGTTGCTGTTGCTTTGAGATTAATAATTCTGTTCCTCACATTTCACTGTAATTTTGCTGATATGATAGTTTTGGAGAATTTGATGTTATCGTTAATAAATAAGTTATGAGATTGAAAACAGTACATATTTGATCTTTAAGTAAATCATTTTGCTGCTGTTTTGAGATTAATGGCTATGTTCCTGATTATTGGTAGAGATGAAGGAATAATTTCAATTAATGTGATTTTACTGATAGGATAGTGTTTATGGCCAAGATATCTGAGTGTATTGCATCAAGAGGTGGGAATATTCCATCACTCAGTTTGAATAATATGTTGAATAATTTGATTTTGATATTATCATCAATGAATTATTGAAATTTGTAGAATTCAGATCAGTACTTATGACTTATGAGATTGAAAACAGTAGCTATTGCCTATTTGAGATTCAGGAATATGTTCCTGATTTTCTGTTGAAATATGAAGGAATAAATTTAATTAAGTGTAGTTTCTACTGATAGGATAGTGTTGGAATTGTGGCCAATATATCTGAGTGTATTGCATCAAGAGGTGGGAACATACTGGAAGCTGACGTGTTTGTGCCCCAAAACAAGAATGTTTTCTACTCTAGAAGGTCCTTCAATCTATCTCTACACACCTAGACATGTATGTGTGCACGTATCATGTATATTATTTCGTTGCTGAATTAATAGCAATAGTTATTGATAATATTTTACATAATCATAACCAAGTTCTCCTGTGTTCCATTGAAGTTGCTCACGCCTTTCTCTAACAACAAAAAACCGCTCAAGTTTCGATATCGTTTCAATCTTCTGAAAAAAAAATTAGGTCACATTTATGACAATCGAATCTACGCTATTGTCCACCACGGGATTTGAACCCTCGACCTCTAGGGGAGGGGCACTGTCTTACCAAACTTTAAAACCGCTAGGCCAAAGGCCCTTTGGTTCCTTCAACCATTAATCCGCTTGCTATGATAATATTTCTTCTCTTTCGACTCTTAAATGTAGTATCTCTTGCCAAGCCAAACCAAGTAAACTTGAGGTTGGGTTTCAAGGCTATATTTCTGTTTATGTCCTTGATTTAGGAGACACTGCCATGTTTACGGTTGTAAGTAGGGGTGGCATAAGCGGGGTGGATAAGGGAAAACAAGTAAATTTTAATGTGGATCACAAAATTTATAGGGACCCTGCTTTGTCATCTGTTTTCATGATGAATAATGGAAGGTATATTGTTAAAAAGACTAAAGATGATGAATTGGGTTCGCTTCTTGGAGATGACTGGATCAGAAAACGCATAGCGAAAGTTAGACAATATCATGTGATTTACCAAAGAAGTTCTTGGAATAAGATACTAAATGCTTTTAAAACTGGACAACAATAACTTATCTCCTAATGTCGCTTCGAACGCTATGAAAGAAAAGCTTAAGCTATTTAATTCTCAATTTGAGGAGATTTGTAGAACTCAATCCACATGGGCTATATTTGACGAGCAGTTAAAAGACGAGTTGAAGCATTCGGTGGGTGCAGCTTTGCTCCCTGCTTATAGAAGTTTTCTTGCTAGGTTTCATAATATTCAAGACATTTCAAAATATGCTGAGAAGTATGTTAAATTTGAGGTTGAAGACGTGGAGGCTCGAATTGATGGTTTGTTTTCAAGGAACTGCAGTATCCGGAAGTGGTCGGAAATAAAAGTCCCTATACAGCAGCTTTTAAGGTTATATATATTCTCTGCAGTTGTTAGGATTGTAATGTTATTGTTATTGATAAAGAAAACTGGACTTCGTTTTATCAAATGAATCCCTCCTGTAGATTGTTGTATATCGTGTCCGTATCATAAACTTGCATTACATGTGTGTTCATTTTGATTTTTGCATTCCACTTATTCAAAAAGTTACTAAACTATGATGCAAAAACGCGCAACGCGCGTCGGATAATAAACCTAGTTTATATATAGAAAACTTTGATTTAGTTAAAATTTTGTGTCAACACGGTCTCCACCTAATTTAAATATACTTTAACTAATTAAAAGCATACTACATTTCTCGGTAACCTATTTATCTAATTCCCACGATTCTAAGGTTATGTGTAGTGCACCGTTATGGGGGCGTTTTAGGGCCCCATAGCGCCTGGAACACCGCCCCCCAGGCGCTATGGGGGCGTTTTATGGTTGAGCAGCTATGTAGACAACGGCGTTGCCCCTGTGACTGATTATTATTATTATATTCTTCCCTCCACTCTCTCTGCAGTATGTGTGTGTATGTTTGGTTCTTGTTGAAGGGATGATTAAATGTTTGTGAGAAAAGAAAAGAAAGGTGGTGTTGATGACCGAGTGGTGGCTGGTCGTTGGTGTTTGTGAGAAAAGCAAGGTGAAGAGGATGGTTAGATGTTGAAGGGGATGTTGGAAAGGGGAAAGGGGAAGGGTTGGTGGTGTGTTTATAATAATAATAATAATAATAATAATAATAATAATAATAATAATAATAATAATAATGTTAAAAAAAAACATAATAATAATAATAATAATAATAATAATAATAATAATAATAATAATAATAATAAACAATAAAAAACAATGATTACCAATCATTTATAAAGCCCTATAACGCCCCTTCCCACTACACCCTCTTTTTCCATAACGCCCCATAACCCCCCTTCTATTACTTTATAATATTTTAATCCCCATAACGCCCTATAACCCCCTCTCCACTACACATGATCTAAACCCAAGTTATAAAAAATAAGGCTGACTGTTTGAATTGACCAAAGGGACGAGACGGTCGACTCTCGAGGCCATGATTGTGAAGAAGGCAAGTAGACAACATTGATTGAAATTGAAGTAAGAGACCAAGGACCGAGCGATTCAAGTTGTACGAGGGGAATGAATCAACTTATAAAATTTTGAAATATGAGTAAAGAGAAAACAGATATATCCTATTGCTTGGGTTGTTACTTATTTAAGGAAGTTGGTCAAAAATATACATTTCTGAGGGACGGCTTTCATGGTTGGAACAAAACATATAGATTTGCGCTTTTTTTATTGAAAAATAAACTTCATTCAAAAAAACAACCACCGACGGTCCTCAAAGCAAGGACCGCCTGGCCACAAACGAAATTACATCACGTTCAACGGACAATTACACCACTCATTCCCAGTCTAAAACATGCATTCTACTCCTATTCTTAGACCAAAAATAAGACGTCATCTTTATGCTTTCGACCACCTCAACCGCACGGCGACGCTTCCCTTTGAAAATCCGGTTGTTACGTTCTAACCATATGAGCCATATTGTTGTTAAAAAAATACCTTGAATAGTCTTGACATCTTGCTTATTTCTCGGCTGCAAGTAATCAGTCTTAAGGAGGTCCGCAACATCGAAAATAATCAAAGGTTGAAGCTTGCACCAAGACTCAACGCGACTCCAAACCTCAGCCGAAAAGAAGCACCCGTGAACAAGTGCGTAGTCGTTTCATCCGCTGCTTCACACAGATCGCACCTTATGTTAGGAAGAACAACACCACGTTTACTCACTTCCATTTTAGAAGGAATGCGATTGAGTGCCGTGCGCCACACCAACACTTTACATTTAAAAGGGGCCCAAGTCTTCCAGTAAGCAGCAACCGCAGCAGAGGAATTATGTGAATTAGACAGCAGCCTTTTAGCATTTTTTACCGAAAACAATCCAGAATTATCCGCAGTCCACCGCCAATATCTACATCAGCAGTCCAACTAAACTCATAAACTTCCGACAACAGCTGATAATATTCAGTAACCTCTTCAGCCGAAAGAGGATCGAACGCCAATCCCTGTGCAGAATTTTGTTGCCATTGATAAGCCGCAAACGCTCCGCAACTGACACCCATTTGTACTCCTCGAGTCTAAATAATGATGGATAGGTCAGCCGAAGAGGCTCCTCCCTAATCCACGAATCCGTCCAAAAACATATGGTAGTTCCATCGCCAACCGAACACTTGAAAAAGCTATCAAGAGTGGCACCATTCGAAATACATTTTCCCCCTATCTTGACTATTTGCTTCCAACACCCACTAGCCGAGGGAGTACACGGAAGGGAAGACCATGTACGGCTATTCCCATGACAACTGATAATAATTCTCCTCCATAAACTATTTCCACCCACTTTTGAAACGCCAAGCCCATTTTAGAAGTAACGCATTATTAACATCTTCTAACTTAGCAACTCCTAAACCACCATCCGACTTTGGTTTTGTCACAATGTCCCAAGCGACCCAATTAATCTTTTTATCCATATTATAGCCCGCCCAAAGAAATTTCCTCATAATAGCCTCCATACTATCCAAAACCGCCTTAGGCGCTTTGTAAAGGGAAATGTAGTATATAGGCAAGTTTTCGAGCACCGCTTTAATAAGATTCAACCGCCCACCAATAGATAGATGTTTGGTGATGTGTTGTAAAAACACATCTCTTTTCCTATGTATTTTGTATATTATTTGGTCAAGTTTTTAATCGTTTCATGTCGTTTTTATTATGTATTTATGTATTTTATTGTTTTATAGGTGTTTGGAGAAAATGGGCTTAAAAATAAAGAATTTTAATCGAGACACCAACACTCGAGAGGAGGTGCTCATGGACGTTGGAGCGTAGATGATCAACTTTGGTCTAAGTCAAGAACACCCGGAGCGAGTTTGGAGTATAATAATAATAATAATAATAATAATAATAATAATAATAATAATAATAATAATATACAAAAAAAAATGAACTTGACTTGGGCTCTCATGGCCCAAGTCCAAAAAACCCACGGACAGAAAAAAAAAAAAAAAAAGAAGGCGACAAATATTATCTTGGGAACAATCATCTTCAGCGGCAGAATATTATAGAACAAATATTGACGGCCGCAAAAAGAAATTGAAGGACTTCGACAACAGCTGTCAAAAGAGGAGATTTTTGGGAGAATTATTATTGAAGGGGAGGAAGGCACGGGATCAAGATTGAAGGCTCGGGCTCGATCACTAAAAGTTTTAGTTTTTATATTTGTTTACTTTGTGTTTATATAAAATATTGAGACCATGACTTTGCATTATTTTGGACCTATGTTTTTATCTTGTTCCACTACTATTATGTTTGGCTAAAACATTAGTGGCCACCTAGGTTGAAGATGATGACTTTTTGATTTTGGATTTATGTTTCGGATTTGGATTTTATAGTTGGATTTATGTTTTAGTAAGAAACTTGTTTATGATTCTATGATGTGTGTGCGTACTTTTTACTAATTTATGATCTTTTGATGTTCCACGAGTGTCTTAGTGAATGTCTTTCATGTTTGGATATTTGTTAGAATTACTTGCTTTGTGCTTGTAGTTTATTTTATGGTTTTAGGCCTAAATTCCATAGGAACATTAATTGGGAGTTTAGAGGTAATTAGTATTCTTCCTACTCTTGAGACCGAGAGGTGATAGGTAGTCAGGTTTGTCTTTGCTGCTAGAGGTTTAGGCTAGAAACGCTGAGAGATCAGGTTTTCCTAGGTTCTCTAGTATTATTTGCTTATCTGTGTCATAGATTGACTTTACAGGTTACTCCTTGCACTTTAGGGTGTATTGTGATTGGAGAGTGAGAAATCTAAACCAGTCTATCGAGTACTTTAGCATAGTTAGTGAGACCGGGAGGTGATCTAACCAATCAGTGAGATTAGTAGTCTTTAGGATTCGTTTTCGGTCAGTCTTGGTAAATGATCCGAGAGCCACTAGGATACTAGGGGTGAATATTATAAGATCCTGATTGCCAACATAGTTTCCAAAGCCGGGGCAGTTCCAGTTTCATTAGTAGGATTCGATACCTAGGTGGTTGCCTTTCCCATCTCTGATTTCCCTCCTTATTAATCCCTGATATCTATTAGTTTAAGTCTTTTAGTTTATTTACTTTAATAATTTATTAATAAAAATTCACAAAAATCCAATTTGCTAGGCTAGGAGTCGATAGAGGTCTAGTACCGAGAGTCGCCACATTGTGTCCACGGTTCGATATTCCGGACTTACTTGCTCTGCTACACTGTGACCGGTACACTTGCCGTTAGTGTGTGGTTTTGTAGGTTTTTCCATTTTTAAAACTTGACCGATTTATTTACTACACATTTCACACATCATTTGGCTTTCCAACCGGCAAGCCTATTCTTGATGACTTCAATGACCGTATTCCAATTATTGATTCTAGTCATTTTAGCTCCAACTCGAATTCCCAAATAATCAACTGGAAAAGAGCCGTGTCTACATCCTAAAACCTCCATCATACTATCAACCTCCACATCCTCCGTACCAATTCCGAAAAGATTTGATTTATGAATATTAATACGCAAACCCGAGCAGAGATAAAAAAAATACGAAGGATACGAGCCATATTTTGAAGGTTCTCAAGAGACCACTCACCCATAAATCCATAATCAACGCATCATCCACAAAGAAGAGGTGGTTAATGTCCCCATTTTCAATCGGCAAATTAATACCCTTAAGAATACCCATCCGTTTAGCCTTTTCCAATAGCCATGAAAGACATTCCATAACAATAAGAAACAAGAAAGGAGAGATCGGATCACCTTGTCGAAGACCTTTCTCACTCTTAAATTTGAAAGTGGGAGAACCATTAACAAGCACCACCGCACTCGCCGACTCGAGAATACCCTTTATCCACATGCACCAAGTCGGAGGAAATCCCATCTGGGATAAGACTGATAATAAGAATCGCCAATTGACATTGTCGTAGGCTTTTTCTCAAAATCAATCTTCAAAAGAAAAGCCTTTGATTTCTTTCGTTTTAACAACTCCAAAACTTCATTGACCACAAGAGGACCATCAAGAATAAAACGATCTGACAAGAAGGCTGATTGAGTGTCAGAAATTACCTTCCCCAAAACCTTTTTAAGACGATTAGCCAACACTTTGTAAATTATCTTGCTAATCATCCCAATCAAGGTAATGGGGTCTGTAATCTTTGAGCCCCATGGAGATTTAGTCTTCGGGATCAATGTAATAAAAGCTGAACCCGCATCCGGAATTAATAACACCTGTCTTGTGAAACTCTTGAAGAATCCGTAAGAAATCATCCTTTAGATCATCCCAAAACCTCTTCACAAAACGAATAGTTTCTACAACAAGGCAGTTACTTGACCAAACCAATCTAAACAATTTACAATTGAGAAGCAAAATGGAAGCAAAAGATTGAATTTAGGATCTAATTATTAGTGCCTGTCTACATGCTATCCTAATGTAATTTGCTTTTCATTAATATAATCTATATTGTTTTATGAAAAAAAAATTATTGTTATCGTTATGGTTTCTAAAGCTTTACTTACAACGTGCATTATTGTTAAACTAGTAAGATGCATATTTGACCCATTTACAATTTTATCTCTGTTTATATTATGTTTCTTATTTTGCGTTTGTTTTGTGTTTTATTTGCATATTAATCTGGGCCTGATGGACTGACGGGATAGGTGCTGGAAAGATGCTGAGCAGGTTACAAGTGAATGGGGCGCAGTTATAAAGTTCAAGTTATACAGCCCAGTTCATTAAGTCCAAGGCAAGGCATATGTCCAGCCCATTCTAGCAAGTTGTTATAAGCTGATTAATCTCAGTCGTTCGTCATGATCGATCCGTGTGAGAAGGATATTAACGGCTGAATCATATGTTCTTGTGTTTCTTTGGAGAAGGTTCTAGTAGGTTATATAAATACCCTAGTTTTATCATTCAGAGTGAGTTTTTGATATTTTTAGTTTTCGGATTGTTATTTCGTATTCTCTCTTTCACACAGCTCTAGGGCTTAGATATTATTCTCAGCTAGTTCATCTCGAATCATCTAAGTTTGTATATAGATCTGGTAGGGTTTCTGTATCAGATTATCGTGTTGATAATCTGATTGAGTGTGAGTGTGGTTGGTTTCTTTAATAAAAGTATTTTCAGTAGATCCATGTTTCTTGACATGGTATCAGAGCAATAAGGTGCTCTCGGTTCTGGATTTGTAATCTCGGGTTAAGTTCGATCGATTCTTTGGACTAGATCTGTTGTGGTTCCTTTTCCAGGCTTACTATTAAGAAAGGTTGACGAAGTTACGAGGAAGTGTATCTGGTAAAACTGAAACCCTAAAAATTAGGGGTTTGATAGATCAGAAGTCTCAGGAGGGGCTAGAGCTTATTTTTCTTATTCTTGATCTCGTAACCCTAAGTGAAGGTTACGGATCTTGATTTGCTAGGAGCTTACATCGGTGAGATCGTTCATGTTTCTTTTGTTTTTTGTTTTTGATTAATTGAGTCTGTTGTGTGTCTAGGAGCATTGACCCGGGTTACGCGGACCGGTATTGGCTCAAGTACTTGTTGTTTGCCCATCTGTCTGTCTAGGTCTAGGAGGTTCCCACAATAAGACATGCGCTGACACCCTTGAGTGATGAACCAGTGATCTTTGACACTTTGTGGTTCGCCTTGTTGTTTATTATGCTGATCTCTATTATTGCTAGTTGTGCGTGATAAATTACTTGGCTTCTTAAGTGTTTATGTGGTGTGTTTTGCTTGGCTTATTGCATTACTTATGTTTTGTGCTTTTTATTGACTGTCTCTGTGATTCATTATGGTTGATGGTCAAGTTGGTTCACCTGCGGGAGGGGGAGTCCCTAACCCAGGTCCTAGTGAAACTCTTGTAAGCAAGTTAGATGCTAGTGATCCGTTATACTTACATCCATCAGATTCTAGTAACTTGACAATTGTATCTATAAAGTTAAAAGGGTCTGAAAATATATATGTATGGGCTAATGGTATGCAACTAGCTTTACAAGTTAAAAACAAATGGGGATTTATTGATAAAGTCATGTAGTTTGTCAGTTGATAATGAGGTTTTGGGAAGGCAATAGGACAGATGTAATTCAATAGTACTAACCTGGATTTTAAACTCAATTAGTGAAGACCTTTATATGGGTCGTGTTTTCTCAAAACTGGCTAGTAGTGTTTGGACTGAATTAAAAAAGACTTATGATAAGGTGGATGGATCAGTAGTGTTTGTCTTGTATCAGAAGATTAATTCGTTTAATCAGAATGGTATTCCTGTGTCTGAATATTACCATAAGCTGAATATTTTGTGGAAACAACTTGATCAAATACTTCAATTACCTGCTTGTACATGTGAAGCTGCTAATTAAGTTTAATAATTTTAATTCGTAGTATGATTAAACTAATGCGGTTTTTTATGGGACTTGACAGTGTGTACCAAAGTGTAGGAAATAGTTTGTTAATAAAA